>REGL01000618.1:81596-127427 GCA_004194395.1 Aurelia aurita complex sp. Pacific | reverse complement strand
AGAAATGTACCGGGTCAACGAGAAAATATCTTTGAAAGCCTAAACCTCTTGATAGTACAGAAGATTTAAGGTTGGACTGTTCATTTTATGATAACAGCATGAAACTTGGTGAACATAAGCAGTTCGACACGATGACAAATATTGGATATAGAGCCACTGCAATATAACATGTTACAGATGCGCAGGATTTGAAAAAACCGCGAGTTCAAACCGCAGCCAATGAGATAACAGCTCTCACATAACAAAAGTTTTTGTACTGAAACAATAGCATGCCGACCGCAACGATGATGTAATCTGTATCAAATTACACAGCTGTTGTTTAACAAACCAGATCACAGGGAATTAAACAAATCAAAATTACAGTCTTTACTGCCACTCCTGGACCCCCTGTGATAATGGTAACATATCGACCTGGATAAGAAAATTTAATTGGTCGAATGGGTCGTATCGTTCTCCAATTAAAAGCTTCATCCGGTAACAGAGACCAATAAATATTTCAGTGAAACTCACTTTGGACTATTGCAAATCCTTTCCCTGAATTGAACACCTCCACCACAGGACCGAGAACACTGGGTATTGTCATGTGACCACTGTGACCATCCACCATCAACAGCGATTGGTTTATCCACTGAAATACATCGTCCACGCATGCACCACTGCAAAAGCAATCGGAAACAGACATTTACTATTGACAAATATCAATTGGACAAGGCTTGCCATCTTACGCGACGAGTCCTTGAGAGGGCCTAAAAGAGCAATACAAACAGTTTGTCCATTTCACAGAGCAAACTTTTCCAGAGAAAGCTGCAGATAGTAGTGAAGTCCATAAGCATATGCCTTGCTCTACGGTATTTTCTTCATACTTTAACACTCTCCATTGACAGTCTCCATATAGAAAGTCTCCCTACTCTATCATAGAGATGTCTCCAAATAGATGGTCTTTGAATTTTACATCAACCTTTTTAAAGATTTGCTATCAAGGCTATTTTTTATTTATTTACTGTGCTTCAAGAATTTGGCCTTTCCCGAAAACGGGTATAACGCAAATTAATACAAATACAGTAAATCGTAAGCAATCGTAATCATATATACTGTTTAACCTATGTTATCTATGGTATATATACTATAGATAATATATAGTATAGATAGAATAGATAGATAATACATATACTGTTTACCTGTATTATCTAGGGCATATAACCGATGAGAGTTTACCGCATATCTTTATCCTCCTCGAAAGATCTAATTCTGCAGAAACTAATTTCAGGGTAAATTTCCATGATAAATCAAGGTTATAATATAAAGGGGGATCATAGTCTGTCTCAAATTAGGTGTCACCTGCAAATGCCCGCGAATAACAATAATAGAAGTGTTTTGCAAAGGAATTTCGCGTTATCGCAAATCTCAGGTGACATCTAATTTTGAGATGGATTTTAATCCTTTCCGCCGATGATATGTGTCTTTACTTTAAATGGTTCGATGAATCTTATCTGACAAAAATGATTCCTAGATAATAAAAACCACAAGAAAATGAGTCTGAATACAAACCTGTTTATTGCCACAAGGAGTAGCATCGGCAGCAGGATAATTAGTAGACAAGCATTTTGTGTCCTTTTTCAGTGGATCTGTGCACCATAATCGAAGACATTTTTGTTCATTCTACGACCATAAGAAAATACAATTAAAGGCTATAAGGCAATGCCACTGAACGAAACTATCAAATAGCAACTACCAAAAGCTACATGCTGGATATTAACAACAAAAGATAATACTGACAATAAATAGAAATGCAAATCGACCCATTCGTATAAAAATGAATAAAACACTTGATAAAGATTCTTTCGTTTAATAGCTAAAGGATCTACTGGAAATGAAAATATACTCGAACTGACTATACGATGCATCCACAACACTGCTCGGTTTGACTAAGATCATATCAAACTTCCGTCACATGCTATGCAACCATCAAGTGCTTCAAACTAAATTTTCTTTTTGTTTGTGAATTTTGTCTCACATTCGATGTCAGGAATGTTATCCAAATAAAATGAACAAAAGAGTTTTGCTCGTGACATTTTTTGGGTTATTACAGCCACAACCTGACATCTAATGTTATGTTAGACAGACTCCAGTACAGTATTTATCGTTGTTCTTTTTTAATTGCTTGTAGCATTTATGTAAATTGTATGTAGTTTTGCTCTTTTTTTATAATGCCATGGGGTACAGTAAATCCCCGCATATAAGAACCTACTTTTTGAGAGCTAGGCTGAAGTAGGCTCCTATTTTAAAGGTACTAAGCCAAATTTCAGAGTATAATGGTTCTTATTTGAAGAGTACCTTGCGTAGGCCATTTTAGAACCTTTGTCAATGATTTTCAGCCCGTTAATTTGTTTTGGCAAGGTTATAATATACCTAAGCTTACAAACAGCACGAGGGGAGATTCAAACATTAAAAGCCCACTGGGAAAAAATGAACTTAACACTGATGACTGACAAAGCAAAATCAAATTTGCTACCCCTGCTATAAGAGCATATTTTTCATCAAACTGAAACAGGTTCTTAATAACAAGGTGCATAAGTTAGGAAAAACAGCATGTAGGTTCTTATTTGTTAAGGTTCTTATATGCGGGGATTTACTGTAGTCATAGTCTTTTGCTCCTTATGGTATCGTCCTTGTATTATTGTCGAGTAGTTTGTAGGTAGAGTAATCCGTAACATGTATCGTACATTTTTAATGAAAAATACATAAAAAGAAAAAAGGGTCTATTGTAGAATATTCCAGAATATACCTTCTCTTTGCAAAATTTTGAACCAGTTCCCAAGATCATTTCGCATTGTTTATCAGCATCATAAAGAACACCAGCCTTGGCTCCAATTTTCTCAAAATCAACTCGTTTCAATTTGCCCGGCAAATCAAGCAGACACTTGGATTCCTTTTTACTGAAAAGAGAAATGTAAACTGAGCAACGAGGTGTACCATGAAAGCTCTATTTACCCCCGGTCTATTATGCCCCCTGTCTGTTATGCCCCCTCTCTAATGATCCCCTGAGGAGGTAGAGTTAAGACTTCTTGCTGAGAAAATTCATCTATTAGTTATGGTAGAAAGATACGCTAAAGGTACTGAACCAAATAAAGGAAATCAGATCAAAATAAATATAGGAAGTAAAACATTATGGTTACAAGTTTAAGGGAACGCTTCAGGGTATAATTTCTATCAATCAATTGCAGATTCTTTGTTTTGTAAGACTATTATTATGTCCATCATTTACACTTTGAGACTATTTTAAATCTTCTGGTAGTCAACAGCAGGAAACTTCGTGTTGAATAATATATTCCTAGCTAGAATCTTTCCGCAAATATCATTGCCTCATATCAGATAATATTTAAAAATGCCCCAAAGTCATACCTAAGAAACTGTCTCAAATAATTTCTACTACATCTTGACCAAGTATATCCGCTCTCTTTTCCAACTGTCGTGGTGCTCATGATATAAGTGCCATCAGGACAAATAAAAGAGCTCTCTTTTCCATCGTGGTTCATCCCTAAACTGTTTACAAACGAGAAATAAAAAGCAATTACTATTTTGGCGAGCAAGTTTACGTCAACGCTATCGATTTTAAGCAATCCGGTCTAGGAAATGGCACGATATTCCTACGGTATACTTTTGTTTTCCATAGAATTTATTTCCCAGTGATTGATGAAAACTCGTAAACATGGAAAAGTTCATTATATACCAACACTACTGTGTCCTTAACCAAATAACTCTTCATCTGTAACCAACTCATCCACTGAGTGAATATAGGCAACAGTGTCATTTATGCAGAACTTGGTCTATACATCGCTTCAACCGTTGGTATGTGGACAATGCGTCTGGTCAACGGTAGGAGTTTGAAAATATTTGCGGATCGGCCTACTGCAATTTTGATTAGAACCTTCTGATACTTGCAACGCAGCTACATCAGTTGGCTACGTAATAGGTAATCTATTTTACGCTGGATCAATAAAATTGGAAAGGAAAAACCTTGCTCTAACACTTCAAATGGAATGATTTCTTACCTATGTCCCAATTCATGTGTCATCGTAAATGCAAGTGGAAGTCCATTGTCTTCATTTACAGAAGCTGAGTATGGCCATGTACACATTCCTCCAACTTCAGTCAGCCCTGTAAGATAAAAAACATTAAATCCATCAAATGTATAAGATGCAGGATATCAAGCGACAATGCGGGAAAGATACTAGCGACGCAATCACTTTCTTCTCGAGAGATTAGCAGGCTATGATTTGAACAAAAATTTTGCTTTTACCGGATTTCAAGCAACTTGATCCTGAACTCATTAATTGGGGGCATTTGTGACACTAGCCTCAAAGTTTAAGATGCTTACGGCCCTGTCTGAATATCAGCAAATATATACACAAATGCACCACACGCCATTATTCATCCCCTAGTATTAGCTATGATTAGAAAAATACGAAATCTAGAAGGCCAACAAACCTAGCATGTCACATTCTTGATTTTTGTCAGCACAGATATTGTACCTAAAAGGGGGTAGAGATTAAAATAATATCAATGAGTCTGGCACATGTTTTTCTATGATAATTATATATCAATAATTCTTTACAAGATATTTAGAGTAGATATTAAGAGTAGATATTTACATATTTAGATATTTAGATATTTAGTATATTTCTTCATTGTGAAGGAGAAATCTTCATAATGAAGCTTTCAAATTCGAACAAGGGAAGTAAATCAACACAGAACCCTCTTCAATTCAAATTTAATGGTAAATAACCGTTTAAAGGCAGTCTGGCATGTGTCTCATTGGCTGCAACAAAGTCAGAGCTCAATACAACGGATGTCTTTGTGAATCTGTGCATTTTGAATAAAGGAAGGCTGATCGTTATCACTTTCTGCGGTCGTAGAAAGTCATTAGGATCAGTAGCCATTCAATTTTCCTATTCTTTGTATTGTCCTTATCACCCAATCAGATGCACGGCAGACTGCCTTGAAACAAAGGAAGGCTGATCATTATCACTTTCTGCGGTCGTAGAAAGTCATTAGGATCAGTAGCCATTCAATTTTCCCATTCTTTGTATTGTCCTTATCATCCAATCAAATGCATGACAGACTGCCTTTATCTGTCGTTCCTCTTCTTGATATATATAGTCTATTTAAATGGGCATACCTCGTCAGTAGAAATGCATAATCATAATGATCATCTGAGTTGTCATCAGGGTCACTGTGTGAGTTTGCCCATGTACCAAAACTATTTAACGTATTTTGTGCATGGTGGTTTATTTTCAAACCAGTCTGCAAAAAAGAGATAATAATTTTTACAACTTTCTATGACAAATTTGCTCAAGAGTGCAGATGTTGCTAATCAGACCAATAATATTTAAAATGTTGTACAGGATGTTCAGCGCAACCAAATAAATCGGATTCATAATGCATTTCAACTACAAATGATCAAAATTTAACGAGAATTCCAGTTAAAGTTAATTCCACTCTGTTCACATGATTTGTTTTACCATGAGTGTTGGTATTTTAACAGCTGCTATGATCATTCCAAAGGACGAGGCGCAGTATATCTTAAAAGAAATGACAAAATCTTAGAAGGATCACATGCTAAAATCCTTTAAATCAAAACTTCACCTTGGCTTATCTTAAGAATTAAGTCAAGAAACTTTCAAGAAATGTCAAGTGATGCATAGGGGATAAGGATAACGGATAATGTAAACATGAATTTATTTACCGGGTCAATTGTAAGCAACTGCAACTTTACAACAACCAAATTTATCAAGTTTGAGCCAATTGAAGCATCTCGTAAAAGACTTGATACCTGAAATCACCAATAACATGAAGTACAAGGAGGAAGATATAATTTGTCTTACTGAAAGAGACCAGATTCAAGCGAGTACTATGCTTTCTTCTGTAAATCTATGTAACGAAACTTCGTTAAACCTTTCGTAGTCATAGGGAAATTGAAGCAATGAACTTGTGTTTTGTAAAATGATTCTACTTTCACTCATACACGTCCCATGCTGTCAAACTTGGTACCAAAAGAAAGCCTAAAAATGCTTTATCATAAGGCAAGGCTTATACTGTCCATCCATAGTCATCCCCAAGTTTTTCTTGCCTTCTGAATTAGCTTTAATTTAAAAATTTGCACCATTCAAAAACTTTATGATAATGTTCGTACTTCTCTCATGATTGTCCAAAAAACCTAGCACTCTGTCATGTGATAACATTCAAAAACTTTATGATAATATTCGTATTTCTCTTATGATTGTCCCAAAAACCTTGCACTCTGTCACGCCATCAATAAGGTGGAAAATAAACATGATAACTGATTGGTTCTAAGTAGAGACTTACCATATTAAGAACAGACATAGTAAACTGCGTTGCAGCATCTTCACCATGATAATTACACATTTTCTGATCAACTACAACCAATGCTTCGATGTATCTTTCATTATTGTCTAATGAAGCTCCTTCATTATTATCGTCTGCTTCTCGTCGAAAACGAATCTTTGGGTCAGCTGCAACGAGAATTTGAGATTAGTTACACAGAATGATGGAAATCGTTGTTCAGCACAGATAAAGGGGTTAGCCACATCTACAACTTTAGGGAAGTCTGGTTGTAAGGAGCAACATTATCGCATAAATAGCCAAACACGTATGAGTTTTGAGAAAGACAGGTTTGAAACGGGCTTACTACCAGAGACGTTGGTTGGTGTCCCTCCGAAAGGTGGCGGTGAACTCAACTGTACTCGTTGGTACTAACAATAAGGAGCAGAGAAAGCAGAAACACAGGATAATTGAATGTAAATAAATGAATAGTAGAGTATTTAGAATGTCAGAAACCAAATAGATTCGTCACTATCTTGATGAATCGATGAATATTTGATCTTTGCAATTCGAGACTTAACAATTTGAAAGTCGTTGAAAGCTACTGGCTTTCATCTTTCTAGCTACTTAATTGCTGCGCAGCCGGTAAAANACTCAACTGTACTCGTTGGTACTAACAATAAGGAGCAGAGAAAGCAGAAACACAGGATAATTGAATGTAAATAAATGAATAGTAGAGTATTTAGAATGTCAGAAACCAAATAGATTCGTCACTATCTTGATGAATCGATGAATATTTGATCTTTGCAATTCGAGACTTAACAATTTGAAAGTCGTTGAAAGCTACTGGCTTTCATCTTTCTAGCTACTTAATTGCTGCGCAGCCGGTAAAATATCATTTAATAAATTGATCATGCCACCTTCAAACTGTCTGTGGCAACTTCTGTAACAACGTATCTTCGTTGGCTAGTTCTCGAGCTGATTGAAATGGTTTGCAGCATGAATTTAAAAGACAATTCGATATGCAATGGAGCTGAATTTTGTACAAACCTTTTGTTCCACAGGAACTTGCGTCATTTGTTACAGATAACTGGTCCATCATTTTGTTAAATAAATTGCTACTTGATTCAACATTGCGTCGAAACCGTTCCCTGATTGATCGTCTGAAAACTATATGAGGAGCAGTGTGTGTTGATTCTACTTTTAAGCTATCTATGTATTGTGTAGGTATTGGATGAATGAAATAATCGTGTGCTTCTGATGTAAATAAACCAGTCTGTAAATAAGAAACTGCAATTAATAAATCAGTATCAAGCATTTCATTTTAATTTGGCATCTTTGAAGGTAGCATTATATGTCCGTCTATAAAATGGAACAAATAAGAACCCACACACCATTTGTCTCTATAGCTCATGCATGTGCTAATTTCAACAATTTAAATAGTTTTTTTCTGAGCCCCTTGTTTATGATCATACCTCTAAACCCTGCCGATTACCTTTAAAAAGTAAGATAACTCCATGTAGCATAATTGAATTTTATCATTCAACTATCCCAACTTATTTTGGTACCTATAACTTTCTGACAATCGCTTTCTCTAAGTATGATACTTATCATCAGATAGAGTTAGGCTATTAACCCTTTAAACCCCTTTTTAACTTTTAATCATTGCAGAGCATAGGCATATTTTGTACTTGTATTACAACAACCATCCATTGCTCTTGATTGACAGCCAGTATAACAAGATAACGGTTTGCAAACAAAAATACACACAAGGCAGATAAAACTTGTAGCGAATGTAAAGAAAAAGTAATGTTATTTCTATCAATACTTGCTACTCTACAACTACAGTATCATCCTTCAGTCTACTAAGAATCTATCTAAGCTGACTGAAACTTGCCTCAATCAACTTGAATTATATTTAATCATTTTTAACATAAAAAGGTCAGTTGACATGACAAGAAAGCAGATTTTGCAGCAATCAATTTATAATGAAGAAGTAGAATAAGTAACAAGGAAAGAGATTGACTCACCAAACCATTGCAGTTACTAACAGCTGCTGACCCAGACCCTCCTCTAACTTTTCCTGTGTAATGGCAATTTTGAATCGATTTTTTAGATAATTCAGTGCCATTTTTCCGATGTATTTCAACTTTGAAGTTTGGTGCCAGGAGATGCTTATTGAGTGTAAGTGACATGTCGAAATTTCTTCCAAATGCTTTGATTCCAAATCCAAATCTAGTTTGGTGTTCATTTTCATCTCCCCCATCTTCAGCTGATCTTCTTTTTCTTGAGAATTCGTTTGAATGGAAGTAGGATTTACCATCATCTTGATGGTATGTTGGGTTTGATATTTCATATTCTGGAACTAAAGAAAAACAGGAAAACTTCAATAAAGCTTCAATGAGGTAAACTTGCACCAGGCCTCTTTAAAAATATTCTATGCCTACAAGCAAGTGATTGGGAAAACTATGCCCTCAGTAAAAATGCTAGCCATTAATGTGTGATAATACTTTGTGTCTGCAAGTGGCACTTGTGCACACTAAGGAGTCATGAATTGCAAAGAATGCGTGGAGGGGTAAAATATTCTTTATGGTATGCTAACATTTGATCAAAGAAGGCAACTCAAATTTGTTAAAGTTCAGAATCAAAGTTTGAGCTAATACCTTGGAAAACATGAGGCTTCAGAGAAATCTAACATTAGGCTTTGTGTTATGATCAAAGGATAAAGGGTACACAGTCATTTTAATTTTTTGTAATCAACACTTTCAGATAACGTCAGACAAGTCAGTATTTATGTGAACTTTACATAAATTCCTCAACAAGCATCATCCTTAAAATCAAATTAATAGTAACTTTGGTGGGAAATCTTTTAGCTGTATATGGTAGATACAATACAGGCTTTGTGCACATCAAGATGACAAGAATTCTGTACTGTAACTTATGATAAGGATTCTTGGAAATTCTGAAAAATTCCTGTCATGTTAATGTGTGCAAGCCCTGCACAGTATAAACGTTTATTCCTTCCCTAGACTTGCTCCAAGTCTACTCCGTTGTCTATCAGCGCTAAAGTAAGATATTTGCCTCTGCGGAGGCGTACACGAGACAACGGAGTAGACTTGGAGCAAGTCTATTCCTTCCCCAAACATCAACCAATTTACCATAGCAATTACAGTACAGGTCTTGGGCACATTAACATGACAAGGATTCTTACATCATTATAAAAAAGCTTGACCCATACAAAAGACTAAATTTTTCTAAGCAAGAATTCTTAGGCACAAAAGCCATATTAAAGTGGACAAGGCCTGTATTATATTAATATTAGTAATAATGGCTGACCTTCTTTATGTGTCTCCACTCCAAATATCTTGCTCAGATCTCGTTTGTTCATCAACAGATGAACATTGTGAAGCTGCAAAAAATATTTTCAATATTACTCAAATCAAATATGGCATGGTACAAGATGGAGTTTGCATTTCGCTTGAATTAAGTATGCAGCAATTTCTTTGTGAGTAGGAGTTTGCAAATTGTTTGCTAAGAGTTTGAATTTCGCACCAAACCAGTTCGCAACTCGCAACAGTATCTTTTGAGCTTACAGACCATGGGCACTCAAGTGAAAAAAAAACTTTTAAAAATGTGGCTGGGCACAACTTGGAGATTACTTTCTGACAACATAAAACTAAGGAAGATACCTTTCTGATTACTTTTCTACTTGTTTACTGTTGCACAGACCTACAGTTTGTTGAAAAACAAACAACTCGTCTCCTTGTTTAGGCAATACGAAATTTCCAACAAGCACCAGTTTCCCATGAAGAAAATCTTCAATGCACCTTGCAAAGTTTTCAGTTAGGTTTTTAGATGTGATACAGCGCATATCTTACCAAATCACATATTGTTATAATTTTAGTGTTCCTCTATGCGTTACAAGGTGGTGCAAATCAGACAAATAAAACAATGAACAAAGAGTGCTATCGTGCAAGTAATGATCTGTAAAGCTAGAAGAGTAGCTTTACACCACCCAAGATTAGCTGAGATTCAAGGTTGGAGTGCAGATTTGATTTCAACCTACTGTACCTTGGACTTGAGAAAGCCATCTCCAAGGCACAGATGCAACACCAACACAATTCCAAGTAAGGCAGATCTGCAACAGCAATTTGTTGTCAGTTTCATCTGTGGTCCTGCAACAACAAATTTCACAAGGTTAGTCAGTCAGACATTTTCTTTCTCTTTTGACAAAGGCTTGACAATGGTTGATTTGTCTTACTGAAGAATACCGAGATTTCTAAATTTGACATGGTCACAGAAGAGATTGACCTTTTAATGCTATCCCTGCCATTTTAAACTAGGTGTGCTTTTGTACTAGATTTCAGTTTTTATTATATTGTACACATGTAAATAGCCTTCTTTCTTTTCGTAAATTTTTATATTACATTTAATTTTTAGTTGTATGGCAAAATATTACATACATACACACATACAAATTTCACAAGCAGTTCAAATAATAAATATCCATGCATCAAGGCTGTTGGTTCTTTTGCACCAATTAAATATTTGGAAAATCTTTTGCATGCAGTTAACAAATTCAAAGGTCGGGCTGAGCAGTGAGCACATCACTTGGTATTCCTACTTCAAACTAGGCCTACACATAAAAAACTAAGAATCTGGGCCAAGTTTGAATGCTTTAAAATTATCAGATTTTGGTACTCAAAGTTTCTCACGAGTTTCTTGGAGGTTCCTTCCATACATCATGTTCATTAACTACCTGTGTGTGCCCTCGTGAACATTTCAGTACAAGCAAGGCTTTTTAAGCCTTTCTAATCAGAACTGGAGGGTACTGGAGTTTCATCATTTTTGACGATCTGAGAATTGAGTTCCTTATGGCCAATTTCTTATGAAAGAATACGATGTGTATCCTATTTATGGCTATCCATGCTTTTGAAGTTTTTCTTTCTAGTGTCTTTGCTGCTATGAAGGGCCTTTCCTCCTCAGCCATTGCTCATTTCAACCCTTATAACTGTGAAATAAAGATACAACTGTATATACCTCCTTTTGTAAACCATTGCTCGACTTAAAACTGCGCTCTTCGAGCAGCAATCTGTTAAATTGTTTCACCTCCAAGCTTCCCCACAGGCACAGACGGCCATTTTGTTATTTCGAAAAGAAAGAGCGGGAAGCTGAAAGAGAGGCCATGATAATGCTGGTTTCCAGACCTCTCCCATCAAAATCATGGACCTCTGGAACACTGGATCATTAGATCACAAGGTCTGAACATTTCAAGGTTTTATTATGGACAAAATTGACAAAGGAAAGCTTTGTAGACTTGGACTACCAATCAATGAAACATTTCGAAACATACAGGCGGCTACATATCGCTGAATGTTTCCAGGTAATTGTTTGGCAATGGACCGTGCAGGCATCCCACGGTTCACAAAATAAAACAAGACGATAGATGGAAATGTGATCTAACGGGCCTAAGAAGTTGGGAATGAGAGCCTAGGTTTGGGATGATAGGCTTCGTTGAAGTAAGCTGTTTACGTAGCTGGGTCTGCACAAGGAGCGCAGATCACGAAAAATGACAGACAAACACGATTCTCTTCTCAGCAATCCTTTGTGAGACAAGATATCAAAAATGAATTGCTGTTTGAAGTAAGATGATTTAAACCTGTCTGTTATTTCAATAAAAAGTTTCCTGTTTGCAGGTCTTTTAGTTAATTTTATAGCATTATTAAGCCGGGTAGATAGAGATTTGGTTGTTCGAAAGATAAGAAAAGTTGCAATGATATTCCCTTGAAACTTATCTAAAACAACTAACAACAATCCTAAAATAGCAAGTCAGTCTTTGATCTCCTTTCTTACGCTACGATTTTAAAATCCGCCATGATTCTACAGCAGTATATTCTCAACACTCCTTATGGTTTTCCCGTATCGTTGGATGTTTAGTTTTGGACGTAAAAACTCCAGAAACGTTTGTTAAGCAACTGCATATTTTTACTTCTTCGTAAATGCAAAGCGGATGGGAGCAATACTTTCAATATTCCGGAATCAACCTTTCACAGATATACTATGACTCAACTGCAATCAAAAATAGTTACTTTAGATTCAACAAACACAGCAAATAAACAAGAACTCTCATCATACCTTTTGATCTATCTCTTTTTCCAAATCATTTGAAATCATCAATGTTGATGCTTCGCCTCAAAATAGGCCTAATCATAACAAAAAAGCGAATTTCTAGATAATCTTCATTTTTCAATGAGCTTAGTCCGTCGTTGTTTAACTTAGCTCACCCGTAGCCCAGTTTGCGCGTGTTTAACTTTTGAGTGAACTTGTTAGTGCGCAAAACTGGTGATGTGATTCAAGTGTGCCCTAAAGTGACCTTAATTAATTATGCTGTGAATAACTGACCATGCTAATAGGCAACAATGCAGTAACATACAAGTTCACTGGTTTTTGCAACAAGCAATTCTTCGCATTTCTTAAACAAAGAATTCACCTGATTGACTGCTCTAAAGCAAAGTAATTAATTCTCTAATTGTACTTAACTTCTCTAATTTAGATACTTCTTGGCACTTTTTGAGCTTGCGATATGATTTCTGTGTGTAATCTCTCATCAATAAGTTCGAAATTCTGACTTAGGTGCAATGGCTGCTTCAGCAAACTCAGAGTCCTATATATTTTGCACAATAAAACTTCCTGCTGGTTACATTGAATTGTTTGGTTGTATTTCCAGAAATTACCCGAGTAAACTTAGATTTTGAAATCAAGTTTTTTTGAATAAACTTTGCAATCGGTACGTTCTAGTCACCCAGCAGTATCTGGAGATACGAACTCGTGGCCAGCAATAACCGAAATAAATTTGCAACAATTGCTTCTGCTCCTCAACATGATCTGCAAGTCCGTTGAAAATTCATGCCATTTAAAAATGTGAAAATAAAAAAGAAGAAATTTAAGAGCTGCTAGAATTCTGCTAGAAGAGCTGCTAGAATTCTGAGTTGCATCAAGCTGAACATTTTCGAGAAAATCATTCTACAAAAATGGACTTGCCGTAAGGTTTTTAATCAAAGGTAGTGCTCCAAATATCTATGTAGGCGATACGCCACTAACCATTCAAATGTTTTATAGTAAAATGGAGAAGAAGATCTCACTGTCAGAATACAATATCAGCAATGTTTTTTCCCGTAGAAAGATGCCATTGCACACAAATGTTGGGATTCTTGTTTGACATTCAACAATACTTTTGCACGAGCAACGGTGTATTTTGTAAAGCTATAAGAACCAAAAGAGCTTGGTTTGACAACGGTAAGTTCTTTTATGCAGCTTTTTATTGCACCTGGGACCTTAGAGGGTTTGTGCAAGGTTAAAAGCTTCCATTTGCAGGAAGGAGAAAAGTCTAAAAATAGCAAATTCAAATTGAATTTTCATGCATGCCGTGAACAATGGATAGCCAAAGAAACAATGTTGTGTCTGAATGTTTCCTAGACTGATTACACGTTCGTAGTCATTGCTATTGATAGACTGATGGACGCTATAACTATTGAAGCAACACTAAACAACATCACTGGAGCGACTACCAGGTGCGCCAAAATAAACTATGCACGTTTGGCAGGCCACAATAAATCGTACACTGGACCGATTTTGAAGATTCATGACTTAATCGTTAGCAGAAAGCCTGAATTAAATATTGGGATTTTTTGCAATTTTTTTCATTTTCAGTTTTTAGAGCTAGAAGCGAATTTCTTAAAATTTTAGTTTTCAAAAATACTGAAAACGATCAAAAAAACATCGATCAAGTTCTCTAAAGAATCGACATGAACGGACAAAGAGAGAACTTGTTTGTGGTGATTTGCGATTGAGAAATCGACCAATTGTAATCTGCTGTACGAGAGTTCGTACTAAACCCCCAAATCCCCCTGAAAACGTTTTTCTTTGTTCATTCATGTTGAATCTTTTAAAATTTGATCGACGTTTTTTGATCATTTTCAATTTTTTCGAAAATGAACATTTTAAGGAACTCGCTTCTGGCTCTAAAAACCGAAAACGGAAAAATTTGCAAAAAGTCCTAGAATCTAATTCAGGCTTTCTGCTAAAGATTGAATCATAAATCTTCAAAATCGGCCCAGTGTACGATTTAATGTGGCCTGGCAAACGTGCATAGTTTATTTTGGCGCACCAGGTACAACTACATCATTGGAGCGACAACAACAACATCAATTCACTTCAATGAGATGAGCGTAAGATGAGGGTTCTTAGACAAGTCTGTTTACCATTGCACATTCCGTTAAAGCAGAAATTATGGCAACATTGGAATTGTAACTTGTTCGCTCGCAAGAGTTTGACTAAGAAACAAAACAACATTCTATCTACTAATTTATCAATACTCCTGAAATTCACGAGCATCAAACTTGGTTTGCATCAACTTGCACAATAATTATTTACATCGGCATTCAAAATGCACATCAAATAAATTCTTCTAAACAAATTATGAACAACATTTTAAACAAATAAATAAATATCAACTATAAACAATATTCTGAATGAAATGTGTTAATAAATTGCAGCGTAGCTTACCCGTGGTCGGGCCCGTCGTGTTAAGGAAAAAAATAGTTAAAAAACGGAAAAGGTTGAGGAAATATTCCTGTTCTGAAATTTAATTGATAAAAAGTGGTGATGAAAATGCTTCAAATTACTTGAAGAATATCCTTAAACCAAGACTTCAATCAACCTTAATTCCCTAAATTCCTTGATCCATGATAATCAGACCTTACTGGACTATTTAAGGTTTCATAGGAAACGACAAATTTATGGGAATGATTTTCGTCTGAGGGTACTCTCTTACACACCAAAATCTCCGAAAATACTTGTCCGTAAATCAAGGCTCTAACAAATCTAAGATCAGGAAACGATTAACTGATGAGATTGATTTTTCAACAAAGGATTCTCTCTTGCACACCAAAATCTCCGAAAATACTTGTCCGTAAATCAAGGCTCTAACAAATCTAAGATCAGGAAACGATTAACTGATGAGATTGATTTTCAACAGAGGATTCTCTCTTGCACACAAAAATCTCCTTAAATGATGCATCACACAAAGTCTCCATTAATAAATCAAGGCTCTAGCTAGCCTAGAATCTACTTATAACCAAGCTCTATTTTTCAAGGTTCCATAAGAAACAATAAACTGATGGGATTCTCTCATACCCACCAAAATCTCCTTTAATGCTGGTCCATAAATCAAGGCCTTAATCAACCTATAATCTACGACATCCAAGCCCCAGCTTGATCCTTAAAGATTCCATAGGAAACAATAAACTGATGGGATTCTCTCATACCCACCAAAATCTCCTTAAATGCTGGTCCATAAATCAAGGCCCTAATCAACCTAGAATCTACGACATCCAAGCCCCAGCTTGATCCTTTAAGATTCCATAGGAAACAATAAACTGTCTTTACAACATTAGTCTTCAAACACCAGACAAAATCTCTTTCTTGTATCTCTTCAACGGAGCTATGTCCCATCTACAACTTCACAGTTCCTTCTAGCTTGGCTTGCAGCGAGACCCGTTGCCTTTGATGAAGGTTATCCATAACAGCAGAGTCGATTGTTGACGACTTATTACAAGGCTGTTGTATTGGCGTTTGCATCATTTGGTGATAATCCAGTATGTGTTGCAGCCATTGATGGAGATCTTCTGATTATATACCTGATAAAAAAGACCAAGGAATTCTGTTAGTGAGATTCTATGAAGGAATATACTGCAAATTGTCATAGCAATATGTCCAAATCAAATAACATGAAAAATTATTGAGAGTGGAGACGAGAAATTTAAATAAGAGACAATTTGTACGTTTACTTCACAGTAGAAAGGAGAGTTAAGATACGGGGAAGGGAACCAACTAACCCATATAACCAATTCCATTTTTAATTCAGAGTACCCAGACAAATTTTGTCATTATTCGAATCTTAAATTTGCGTATCTGGTGCATTTCTGAGACCATCGAAATATTCGAAACATAAAAACATTCCGCAAACTTACACAATATCTCCTTCCTCTAGGTCAAAATCAGGTGGAGGATTCACCAGAGCGTAAGATTTTCCTTGCCTTGCAAACAAATCATCTGAAAATATGAAACAAAACAAACCACATTATGAAATTGATGACTTTGTTATAAAAATCTATTACATCAAGCTTTGGACCTTCACGACCACTAACAGACGTTGATGTACAGCTTTACTTATTTTTTGATAGCTTCTCGCTCGGTACAACTAACAAACCTTAACAAACCTTGAAGAACTTGACAATCGATTGCCAGAAAGATGACGGTGTCGGGGAATTGTTTACCATAATCCTTTTGGTCTGAGAGAATTTCGATTCAATTTGATGGGTGAGTTTCTCATAGACTGCAAATTTCTATGCTGCAAATGATCATGGTACAAAATTACCTAATGCCATCTTTAGTTGTAATCGTCTGTTGAAACGATTTCCTGGAAGAGTTCAATCTACTGATTGTCAACAAATTTTAAACACACAATTTATGATATGCTTACGCTTTCCTTTGAGTCCAAGCCTTTTCATACGATTCGTTACTATTCCATAAATATCTCTATTTTCTGGAATTCGATCCGCAACATTGGTGTTAGTTCCCTGAAAATGAAAGATATATGGCTCTGATAAGAGTTTTATCAAAACAACGGAAAATAAGCAAAACTAGAAAGAGAACACAAAAGTATAGAAGAACTTGACATTTTTGTTAAAGGGAATTGACATAGTTAAAGGCTGGCCCGGGCCAAGTTAAAAATATAATCTATTGTATTCAACAACTTTGACGCTTGCCGTTTCATTGTGTGGCGAAGGAAACAATGGGTTTGTAGGCGTTCCTTCAGCCTATTTATAGCAGCTTGTTGATATAGCTATGTCTATTCCCTTTAATAGACGATCGAGTTAAAGATGGCGTCAGGGAGCCCTTTACCATATCAGCCATTATGTTGAAGGGTTTCCTTCCTTAATAAATTGAAATATAAAAAAACTATATGAACTACCAGGATTCTCTGCGTTTGAAAGAATGTCGATTGATATCATTGGCTAATTCATTGTATGATTCTGCGGAGGAAAATTGCATCGTTCTTCAGAGGAGGTTTCGAAAGACTGAGAGAGAGGAAGGAAGGGATAGTCTTTCTGCAATCATTCTCGATACATCCTCCGCAGCGGCAAATAAAATTTTCCTTCGCATAAGCATGAGGCAGAGGCAATCAAGCACGGCTGCAGTGTTTAACAATACATTGGGACATTCCCAAGTTTTTTCTACGTCCAAGAAACCTAAAAAACTAAGCACCACAATAATGACCTCTGCGAGGGAGAGAGCTTTTATTTCTCTGCCTCCTTCGCAGAGGTATCCCTTCTCTCATACGCAGAGGTAGCTTTTTAGGTGGCAGTTTTTTGGTACAAAATGCAGGAGAGACTTGCAAGTCCACCATCCATGGATAGACCTCTTTTAAACAAAGAGATCCTGGAAGATTTTATGACGTAATCGTAAAGAACACTCACTTTGATATGTCTAAATAGGCCAATAGGAACATCGTATGTAGTTGTACAAAGGCGTTGAAATAATCGACCATAATCTTTTATCCAGACATTATTTTCTGTTATGGAGATCTGAAAGTCATAAAAATGATTACATAAAGTCACAGAGTGAAATTTGAAGGAGACGAGATGATCAATGAAGCTGGGAAGACTGAGGTGTGCTTTGGTTTCAGTTCTCTTATTCTATGTGCGTTGAGTAAAGCAACGTTGACGTCTTGTAGAACACGATGATTTTTCTCTACCTCTGTTTAATTTAAGATGGACTCGGGTATCCAGTGTGATTTAAGATGGACACGGGTATCCAGTGTGTCATCACAGCCCTGTAACATATAGTTAGATTTCCAAAGACCTTTTCAGTCGATTTCGTCTCATATGCCCCTCACATACCAAAAGGACGTCAGCAATGCATGATGAGATGCTTGGTAGGTTTTTTATGGTTTCAGCAGTTTTGATTCGATCATTTTATCCAAGTCTGATTGGAAACAAAGTAAACCTTTTGCTGTTCAAGAAAGCTTCAAGTATGCTTTGCCATAGTTTCGCTCAGCAAAAAATTAATCTGAAAGAATCTTCCGTCTCTAAGAGGTAAATATCGCAGGGCATGGAATATGATTTCAACTGGTACAAGTGACAAAGTGGCAAGTTTACTCACCGATGCTAAATAACCAGATCCAGAATTTTGTTCGCATCCAAGTAGTAATCCTATCAGCGTAATCATATAATCTTTCATGAAAGTCTGCAAAGATTTAAATAATAAATATCAGATTATTCAATTTCTCGCAAAACAATGTTGTATGGAAATGACTCTTAGGCGTAGGCAAAGAAATGGATGCACTTCAAATAATCAAAGGTTGTATACCTGATATAGTAAAGTGTCAATCATACTAGCACTGAAAACATTCCCAGCTGCAAATGGTCCTCTGAATAAATAATCTAAATGATCATGACGTGATTTCATCTCTCTTCTTCTCAGCTGAAAAGCAACAATAAAAATAATAAAAAGGATACATTTACATTGATTGATCCAATGATCGAGATTTAACAATCCATTACTAATATGAAACTTATCACATTTTTCCTAACTCCCCAACTCCTTGAATTTCATGCCATCACAGGAGACCCCCATCCGTTACAACAGTTTGAACGAGAACGATCCAATTCAATGAGAACGGGTAAATAATTGCTGTTTGTTGCAAAATAGCGATAACTGGAAACAAAGTAGTAACATGGTTAATTATTCAGTAATTCAGTTAAAAAAGAAAGTAGGATTTTCAAAAATGTATAAATCTTCCATAGCTTCCCTTTAAAGCTTTATTTAGCGAAGAAAGATATCTTTATTTGTCTAATGAATTTAGGTTTCTTTGCTGGGGACCTACAGCATTGAAGACAGATTATAAAAAATTAGAGGCTCACCTTGATAGTATTCCTCAAACTTTCTTTTGTTGATGCTCCATTTCGAGGGACTGGTATCGTTGGTACATCAAATTTCATGAATTTCATGTTACTTGAATGTGTTAATTCAACGATCAAATCGACACTTGGAAATAATCTGAAAAAGTAAAAGATAGTTATGATAAACAAAGATCAACTGAAATCTGTATCAATTAGCAAAACAGAAATGAAATACAAGGTCCATTTATTGGCATTACACTTCATTCATTCATTTATTCATTCATTCATTCATTCATTCATTCATTCATTCATTCATTAAATTTATTATTCATTAATGTATTCATGTATGTACTCATTTACTATTCAATCCATGTGTTATTTCTATTTATTGATCCATTCACCTAAATATTAATGTATTGATTGGCTGATAAATTTCTTTATTCCTTTAGTTCTGCTATTTCGAATGTTCCCCTTCCTCAGTACAAGGCATATCGTTGGGGCTGTCAATTTTGAGGATATGGTATCTCTGCGGAAAGGACTGGGGAGACAATTCTTTGATTGGCTGGGATATCACACTGGAATGAAAATGAAACTTTTTACGTCACTTGGCTACAACAACTGGCATATTTTCTGGACCTGACATTAAACCCCAGTAATCTTCAAGTGCATATGGAAATAACAACACTTAAAGGGAATAGACATAGCTATAGCGACAAGCTGCTATAAATAGGCTCAAGAAACGCCCACAAACCCATTGTTACCTTCACCACACAATGAAACCGCAGGCGTCAAAGTTGTTGAATACAATAGATTATATTTTTAACTTGGCCCGGGCCAGCTTTTAACTATGTCGATTCCCTTTAAGGTCACCTTGTGGAAGCTGGGAAAGGTCACATACCTATATATATAGTTTGTACGCCGACAACAGTGTCTGGACCTGACATTAAACCCCAGTAATCTTCAAGTGAATATGGAAATAACAACACATAATAAGGTCACCTTGTGGAAGCTGGGAAAGGTCACATACCTATATATAGTTTGTACGCCGACAACAGTGTATGCATCAGCCATATATTCTTCATCTGAGTAAATTCCTTCCATTGATTGTAATTGATCTGTTACTACGACTGTTTCTGCTTCTAAAATCCCAGCTTGCAGTAGATCATCAATACTGTAAATCAAAATTTGAAAATATCAGCAAAATGAGCAGCTAATGATGATCGGTATCTCATAATAAAATGGATGTAGAGTTAATTTGATATTTATTCATCACAAATTCTTTTATTAAGTCATCAATTTATTCATCCATTCACTCAGCCATTCATTCAATCATATTCATCAATCGTTCAATCTCATTGTCAATGGACCTTTTAGCTAGATTCCAAAAAAGAATTTAAATCGAACGATATTTTGACACATTCTGTAGAATTTTCGAATGTGCACAATAGTAATAGAAGCTCTAACGCCACTCGATCGAATCTCATGTGTAAAGATGCATAAAATAACGCTCGATCCAGACTCTTTTCTAGAATAGTTAAAAAGGTCTATTGGCTGATTGAGTTCTTTATTATTTCATGCATACATTCACTCATTCGACAGGTTGCAGCCTTCGTTGAAAGCAAGTAATTTCAAACTTCATCTTTATTCAAGAAATGTATCTCTTGATGTATTCTTAGATGTATTTCAATGACGATGACTTACTTTTTGAACGATCCAACCATGAAATAGAGCAGAGGAAACGAGCAAACTGCTTCATAAAATGCTGGAGATGGCCTGTTGGGGAAAACGAAAGTAGAGATTAGTTAAAGTCATAGGGCTTGTATATGGTTAAAAACTTGTATTCGCAAATCGTAAAAATATGTCATTGAAATCAAAGTTGCACACACGTCATGAACAATGCACAATGCACAATGCACACACGTCATGAACAATGCACAATGCACAATGCACACACGTCATGAACAATGCACAATGCACACACGTCATGAACAATGCACAATGCACACACGTCATGAACAATGCACAATGCACAATGCACACACGTCATGAACAATGCACAATGCACAATGCACACACGTCATGAACAATGCACAATGCACAATGCACAATGCACACACGTCATGAACAATGCACAGCCGAACAAACAACGCTGTGTCTAGATGTTTTCTTTGTTCTATTTATAGATAAATTTATTTACTGTGACAGATTTCATTTAAATCATAGACGATTGGCAACTAATAACTTCCCCTCTTTCCTTCAGGAAGCAAATGATCAAAAGCAAAATCCAAAACCCTTCTGAATCATCTCATTTCACAGTTCACACAGAACATAAATGGTGCAATGGGGTAGGAATGCGATAGATCAGTTCCTGTTCTTACAACTAGCAGTAGAGAAAAGGGACGTAGAATATATTGCATTCTTCAAAACAATAGAACAAAGAATGTGAGCAACAACAGACTTTGAATGGGGACACTTGTCAACCAATGAATTTAGGCCAGTGTTGCACTGGCCTAAATATTTTGTTTGAAACTATTTACAATTCAGTTACATTGATTGTAAATATTTTCAAATAAAATGTATTTTAGGTAGTGTTACTTTGACAGTGAAAAGCCATCTGCAATGAATCTGTTAACTGTTCATTATTGTTATTATTATATATTATTTAAAGCTTCATTATCAAGTTACATAAAACCGTAAGTACCTTTCATTTAACATGATAATAAGTGGTTTCAAGTAACATTTTGGTTGATGATACGCCCTCAACGGCAGAATGAAATTGTAGAGGCCAGCTCCTGCTCTGGGACAAGCTACAATTACTCCTCCAGTTAAGGTTCTTGTTTTTTCTTCTCGATCCTGTAGCTTGTGGATTTTTGTGCATGCCTGAGAGAAATGATAGATGATAAACAGAACAAATTTATTGGTGATCTAAATTCACGAAAGAAAAAGGTCAGGAAAACATTCACAAAACAAATAGTAGCAAATCTGATAGTAGAGCTTTGCCGTGTTTTCAACCATAAAGTACAGACAGATATGAGTTTTTGGGATCTGGCTAAACTTTGAACAATATCACAAAGTTGACAAGTCTGTCTTTTAAAACAAACGATGTCATGTTGAAAATAAAGCAGTTCTCATCTAATGACAACAAATATTGCTGGGAATCAATCTTACCTTATTCAGTTCCATGCAGCAAAACTGTTTTGGTTCTGGTAGCAGATGACATTTAAGTGGTGATCGCCCAACGTATGGTGTAATAGGAGGCATGCCAATTATATAACTGAAGTGGAAATAGGAATAATATGAAATGGAATAAACAACAGGGCACGTCATCGTTGTGAATAGATTGATAATCAATATTCATTGACTGTAGATCAAAACGTCAGATTTGCATATTCTTAAGACCAAATCAGAACTTGTTTAAAGGTTCTCAAAACGTATAGAATAAAAGGTATATTCAAGTTACAACGGAGATAAAGCGAAAATCTAAAAGTAGAACAAAATAAGACCATGCACACGCTCGTACCATTGTTGATCATCAGTGGAGAAAATAGAAAACAATAGGCTAAGCCCAGTCCCCTGGCCTAGCACCACTTTGAACTTCGTTGCTGTACTTTTAGTTGAGCATTTGTAGAACGGAGATACTAAACGATGGAATTAAATAAATGCAAAGAAATGATGGAAGTAAATTAATTTTGGCTTCAACTTCTCAATTTTACTGTCAACATTTCATTCATTCTCCCTCTCATTTTATTATCTTTATGCAAAGAACATCAGCTATCAGCTACTAAGAACGACAACGAAACCATAATACCCTAAATACCATAATCGAATGATCAAAAATACAATCTACAAATAAAATGCCATTTTTCTAGGGATCGTCTTTTGGAGATAATTGCCGACTCCTTCGAATCCTTTTTCAAAGTATAAGTTGTACAGTTAGTTCTGATGTTCAATGGAATTTCATTCCAAACTTTGGCACCGTGGTATGGTAATGGAAATTCCTTTTTGAGAAAGGTTTGATTAAATTAACGACTTACTTGGGTATATTAGTTATTGGTATTGACAAATTTTGGTCTTCAGCATCACTGATATTGTCAGAAATATCAGAAGTTGGAAATTCATTGAAATCACTGGTACTGATATTGACATCAATAACTGAACTTGCAGAAGGAGAACCAATCGTATTTCCATGAAGAGCTGAACCATTTGGACTTGACACTGTTGGCTTCAATTCTATGCCTGCAGGAAAAGAAGTTACTCTTTCTTAAAGTTCTACAATTAGTTCAAATACAGTAAACACCAGAGTATGAGGGCCTAGTGGATCAAGAACCCACAGGCTGAAATTGCCACACCAGACCCTCATTTTACAAGAGCAAATCCATTGCATTCAAAACAAAAGCAGACTTGCAAAATTGCCCATTCTTATACGCAGGAGATGTCTACTGTATGCATTTTCCTTCCATCTTCCTCTACTAAAACAAATAACTTGAATTTTGTTGTGAGCGTAATTTTTTTAAAAATGACGGCCCTACATCAGCGAGACCATATCAAATAGAGTAAAAATTCTTTACAGTTAAACAACGAAAGGCTTAATGACAAGTATGTTCATATGTTAATCTTGCAAATAACCTGATAGGAGATCGCTAGGAAGAGGAAAAGAGCTGTGGGTATTAACTTCTTGTAGCACAGTCGAATAATGTGCCACAAATGTATTGATACACGAACAAAATGAAGCAAATTGCACCTATTTTTCATGCAAAAACTGGGAATTAAAGGGGAATGTGCCTCCTATTCTTCAATGGTCACAGTCTTTGTGGTTACTGGTCGTTTAAGGGACCATAGATACTTAGATGGACATATAGCAATTTATTAATCTCTTTATCAGCTCCACAACAGACAAATCTATTTGCAACTCACAGGATTGTATGCGACCAAGAAAAAGGAGCAAAGAAAATAATATAAATTTTATGAAGTAAACTTACTTGAACTAATTTTCTTTTCTTCTTCACTATTATCGATGACAGAAATAAAACTCCCCCATTCACTTTGCCGCGTCAATTTTCTGGATCGTTTCCCATCTGATTGGGGAGAAGAAAACTTCGCTTTTGATGAATGCTTTGTGAGCTCCTCTAGAGCCATGTCTTCTTCGCTTGTTATTGCAATGTAGAATAAGGTATCATCGTACGCCAATTTGAAACTTGGTCCGGGATTTAGGAATATTTGAGAATCTTTTGGTTGTCTCCTAACACCAATTAATGTGACGCCGTATCTAGAATGAAAATTTTGGGATGAAAAGGACAAAATGAGTATATTTTTGACAGGAACATTCAATGTAGCTAGTTAAATCTGCCTCAAAGTCTTGAAAGGTCAGTTTTGAGTCGCAAAATAATTAACTCCATTTGACTTCCTTCTTAGTAGAACTTAAGTTCAACGAATAGCATCAAATGGTTGATGCAAGGAAGAAGCATTTTGTGTAAAAATTCATCTTAGCCCTCAAGTTGCTCGTCATTTGACCATTTGTTTCATATCGTTTTATAACATAACTCTTAGCAACGTATCTCATTTAATGCAGAGGAAAACCTTACAGCTCAAGTAGTAAGTCCATTTTGGAGATAAGAATTACAGTAGCACTATAGTTTATCTCAAATAAAATGTTACGTAAATATTTCCGCGAATAATACACAATCAACTGTTTTTAATGAGTAAATTTGCGTTATCACAAATCTCATGTCTAATTTGAGACAGACAAAAAGCTACATTTCATGGATATGTTAACAAAAAGCTTTAAATCTCCCATCTATAACAAAAGGTTTCATGAAAAAATTGCGTTACCTTTTGAATGCATTGTATGCTGCATACGTGAAACTTTTGTAAGCGAATCTTCGAAACATTTTGCTATCACCAAGCTGAATGTCATAAATTTCATTGCCTGCACTTCGACCATAGATGTTTTCACACATATCCGAAGACGTTCCTTTCCTGTAACATAATTCAAAACTTATGACAATAAATACAACTTTTCAGTGGCTCAGCATTTTTACAAAAACAGAACAAAAAACGGTTCATTTCAAGCTAAGAAAATATTTAATCAAGCCTGTCCAAAAGACCAGCTCACACGCTATTTGTTGATGAACAGATATGTTTCAATATTTTTTGTTTTGTCTAGCTTGAAGGTGATTTAAGTTTACACCATCTATGCTTGTTTTCTGAAATCTTTGAAATTGTTATAAATCACATTGCGGGCATATTTTGTTTAATATACATGTCCAAAGTTTACTCAAAACGAAGAGAAGAGAAGGTATTTCATCGCAAATATCATTCTCGAAGATCTGGTGGAAGGTGAGATATGTTTCAAGAAAGGAAAAATGAAAAACACATACTGTTCTCGTAAGGTGTGCAATAAAAGGGTAACCAATGTTGAAATGCCGGGACAGACGCAGTTTGATGCCAACAATGCATTTTTGATCTCATCTTCACACACGACATGTTCTGAAGAAAATAGCAGCAATATTTGATAGGACATATAATTTCTGGTTGGCCATCAAATTTGGCATTTGCTTTGAAAAGCGAAACTATAAAAACGTACGGAATTGTATTTTTTTTTTGTCGGCTACTGTTAAAACATTAAACTTTTGAATAATAACCAAAAATGATTTGTAATTTTACAGTTAGCTTTGGAATTCCAATACTGGATTTCTAAATGAAGAGCTCTATCTGTAAATAGAAATGAGCAATACATTCGTTGGGGACTACCGGAAAATCTCTATTAAGCCTCCGGGGGGCTTAATTAATTTTGGACACTCAAGAGGGGGGCTTAGAGAGGGGCTTATTAAAGAGGGGGATGACTTATTCACAAATCAAATGACAAGGATATATATGATAGCTTTTCAGTTCTTTTAGACCATATTTTGCGGATTTTGCAGATCTCAAACCACAACTAAACTAACATGCAAACTTATTTAGCTCAACCAATGGAAAATCTTAGGTAGCCTCTGGAATTTGATATAAGTGGGGGGGGCTTAATAGAGAGGGGGGCTTATTTAGAAATTTGGCTGAGAGGGGAGGGGCTTAATAGAGAAGGTGAAGGTGAAGTTGCGTTTTTCAGCGCCAAGCGCTGGGATCGCAGAAATAGAGCAGACCTAATCGAGTCCGCGACCCCTTGTCATGACGCTCAAGTGGTGGGGTCCTACCGGGTATCGAACCCACGCCGCCTGACTGTTCTGGCTGCAAAGTCAGAGGATTACACCACTGCGCCACAACACCTTCAGAGAGGGGAGCTTAATAGAGAGGGGAGCTTAATAGATATGGGAGCTTAATAGAGAAGGGAGCTTAATAGGGAGGGGAGCTTAATAGAGCTCTTACGGTAGCTGATAAAAAGAAAGTACAGGAAACACTTACCTGCGAAGCTGACGTGAAATTTGTTCTCTGGTTTATGAATTTGTACATATAAGGGCGTCGCAGGTGCAAAGTCTTGGATTGCCCATGTTCGCATGATAGATTGATGGTCCTAAAATTGAAATTAAATATTGATTCAATCTCATAATGAATGTAAAAGCCTCACCATTTGGAAATAATGGACAGGATAATTCGCACTGTTGATGGAAATGCTATGACAAAAAAGATATAACAAAATTAAAGATGTTTCGACTGCCCTATCAATGCGAACAGCAATTACACCAATTTTATTCAGTTGGTTTAGGTTCAAGACTTTTGTATGTTCAAAATTCATTCTGACATTTCACAAAAAAGAGATCTGGCAGATGTGACATGTTTACACTCGTTAGGTCAGTCGTACTTCGATGACAGAATTTTAAGAAGCATACCCGTGCATCAACGTCCGGATTCCCTCTGTCCGTTAATATGAAACAAGCTTCAGCATCGATCACTCTGCAACAAGAAATATCATATCATTCAGAAAAGATGTTGTTACAAAGTATGAAACTAATTGAAAGACACAAAGGATAGAAGATCTTGACTTAAGCTTCAGCTAAACATTACATGCAACAAAAGAAGAGGTGATGTTAAAGGCGACAGAATTCAACAAGCTTCAAGTCTATACGGAAATGACGTCACTAGACAACAACTGACAACATAGCATACCTTGCTCTAATAAGATCTTGGTCATTCAATGCTGACCCCTTGAGATAAGTCACTCTTTGCGCCCACAGAGGGACTTGTAACAGGATCCGCAGCTTACTTTCTAGCTCAGCTGGTGACAGAAGGACAACGTGGACATCCTGGTGAAAGAAATTCGTTGAAAATAGTAAACGAGGACACATATTCTTTAGGACATATTATCAACTTGAACAGGTAAAAGATGAAAAATATGATCGTTCTTTAGGACACATTATCAACTTGAACAGGTACAAGACAAAAATATGATTAATCACAAGGGTTGGCCTGCTGCCTACATTGATAAGAAATTGAAGCACTTGGAAGAAGAACGTGTTCAAGCTTAGAAGCTTCCAATTTTCTTGGCTTATTCAAAATGACAAGAAAACTTGTGCGCGTTTGTTGGAAGGAATAAAATCAAAGCTCCTTGAGCATCAAGGGCTGTTGCAGAAGCAAGGAGGCTCCTTTACAAGGAATTAGATACACACAGATTTGTCCTGAGCTGATAGGTTTCATCTTCGTTTTACGCGAGACGTCAACATTTTAAAGGTAAAACAGTACCGTATACTGCCAAAATTGTTTGGATGTTGGAATCAAATTCATATTGATAAAAAAACATTTCAAGAAGAATTTAACTGAGGTTCCAAACTCTTTCAAACGGAATTCCAAGTTTGCCTGTGATGAATTCCATCTTAGGATCAGCTATTGGCTGACTATGCTGACTGAATGGAGACAGTTGTAGTCGTAATATCTGTAAGTAGCTGAAATTGTAAATATTGTATTTTTGTAAATAGTTGGTTTGAATTAGTTACCCTATTCTTAGAGTAAACTATACTTTGTATCCAACTTTAAATAAATTCTTTATTAGATATTATTATATTTCAAAATTTTCTCAGATATTTGAATCAAATTTGCCTTTAGCTATAAAATCGCTTTGAAAGCAAATCACAAATTCATTTGCAACTAACCTCCATCTTAGGATCAGCATAAAACTCATTCAAGAAGTCGATCATTGTACTTGCTCTTAAGGCTGTTGAACAAACAACAACATGTCTATCTGCTCCGTATGCTGTACTGTAAACACCACCTTCTTTTTGTTTGGATACAAGTAAGAAGGCCAATTCTTCCAACTGGAGGAGAAACGAATGATACAATGAGATGATGAGAGATTGATAAGAGATATTGAAGGTGTTGTGGCGCAGTGGTGTAATCCTCTCACATTACAGCCAGAACAGTCAGGCGCACAGGGCTTTCCATCCCAGGTAGAGCCCCACTACTTGGGCGTCAAGACAAGGAATCGCGGACTCGATTAGGCCTATTCTACTTCTGCGATCCCCGCGCTTGGCACTAAAAACCACAACTTCACCTTCACCTTCACCAAGAAGGACATCAAAAATTAAGGGACTACATGAATTTGAGACATCTTTAGCCACAATCATTTAACAACCATTGCCAATTAATGCTTCCCCGTATATGTGACATACAGGATGAGCAAAAACTATAAGCCCCGTTTGAAAAGCCATTCTTTCCTAGATATCAAGACAACAATACTGGCAAGTATAATGTTCAAAAGTGGACTGCTCAAATCCATTTTAAAATTTACTTAACTGAAATGGGCTATTCCGCTTCAGTCACAAAAATACTTGACAAGAAGACGAGAGAACGAGTTACCTCAACAGGAAGAACCAATAAAGCCTACCTCAACAGGAAGAACCAATAAAGCCTACCTCAACAGGAAGAACCAATAAAGCCTACCTCAACAGGAAGAACCAATAAAGCCAAGATGATCATGATGATGACCCATGCTCTTGAAATCGTGTCACGTGGTACGGTATCACCATAGCCCACAGTGCTGAATGTAACCACAACAAACCATAATGCTTGGAATATCGTCCAGTTGCCATGGGCACGTTCTAGTTGCTGTAAGCCACATATGCTGCAAAAGAAAAGCAATATTCTTTATTTACGTAATCCATCTTTAAGCTGGATCAGTTTGGTAATGATTTAAAAAACTTTCTTCAAACATATTTAGGCACGATGCCCCATCAGCTTCCACAAAATATCAAATGAGAACTAATCAATTGCAGATACATATTTAAAGACCTAACAAGCTATTCTTCCTAGGGGTCGTACTCTAATTTCCACTGACGTAGATGAATACGTCCAGGCCCCCCCCCCACAACATCCCGAAGACGGCGCAAATTCAGAAACGTCTTTCTGCCTGTCATGAGCAAACATCTTTGCCATACAGTGTTTGCTATGTTGCCAAAGGACATCAAATTTGCTTGAGAAGTAAACTAAAATGTTTGCTATACAATGTTTAATAATAACAATGTTTGTTCGTGTGATCAAGGCTTGGCTTGTCTGCCTTATAAGCGTTAGGATCAGAATAAGGGTTTGGAATAGGTGCTTTTAGTTAGGCTTAATTAGGGTAAGTTAGGATAAGTTAGGGTCTGGAAGGTATTTGGCTGAATATGTTTCTGAGATGTGTTATGTAAAATCGGTCCACTATAGTGCAGTCGGCCACAAGGCTTGATAACGTCTTTCCATTCTAATAACTTCGGACCAAATTAATTTCAAATTAAAATGACAGTCAAAGAATTACAGCAGCATCTAAATGATATAAGGTACCTTGTGAAGATGAGACAGATAACACTGAGAGCCACCAAGATGACTTTTTGAGTCACAGCTGATCGATTTTGAAGTCTATGGCGATGCAGATCATTCTACAAAAGAAAAAGGACATTTCGTGAAAAAAATACTTTCAGTTATAACAATGATGCATGCAGATAGGCCAACTGGATTGAAACTGTTTACATAAAAAATAAACAAATAACAAACAAATAAAACGAATCTCATTTTTTTATAACCTCATGTAAATACAAAAAATACAAAAGATTGCAAGAACGATGTCAGGATGCCACAACGAGAATAGAAACGCATATCAACCCTGTGGCCATCAAACATAAACATTATGAATATAAACATTAATTAGGCCCAGTTTACACATCGTTTTTTCTGTGTCGAAGCGAACCGTATTAAAAACGGCAGAATCTGCTGCGTAAAAATCTTGATTTAAACATCTTTTTTTGCCGTGTCGGATTGAAAATAAAATGGTTAAAATAGCCACTTTTCAAAAGGCACAAGCGCAGTGGCTGATCACACGTAGCAACCACGAACCATGGCCTAAATTTTTTTAAACGCGGCAGAAATACGATGTTTAAATCAAGTCGTTTTTCTGCCGTTTAATACGACAGAGCTGGTGAACTCCTGCCGTTTTATCTATTCAAAACGGCAGGTCATTTTCAACATTGTTTTTATGTCGAATTTAATTAACATTTAGAACTTTTTGGCAGCATCTAATAAATTCGACACGGTAAAAAACCATGTTTAAGCTGGACCTTGAAGAATAAAGAACAAGGACAACTTTAAAGTTAAATTTACAATGGGAGGATATGTCCGTGTATTGGGGGTTGCGGCAGAAATCAAAGCGCTTAGTTGCGTCAATGAATGTTAGAGTCTCCAATTCATAATGATACTCACTAATACTGTATGTGCACTGTCCTTGGCAATCCAACAATGAAGAAATGTTAGAGCAAAAAGGTTTCTCAGATCTGACCAGAAAATCTGAAAGAAATGAATCAACTTGTTTGAACACAAATCATTTAATTTAATCAAATCATATAAATGATGAGAAAGATGATGATCACACACAAAAAATTTGAAAAGTTAGCNCAAATGAGAACTAATCAATTGCAGATATATGGTTAAAGACCTGACAAGCTATTCTTCCTAGGGGTCGTACTCTAATTTCCACTGACGTAGATGAATACGTCCAGGCCCCCCCCCACAACATCCCGAAGACGGCGCAAATTCAGAAACGTCTTTCTGCCTGTCATGAGCAAACATCTTTGCCATACAGTGTTTGCTATGTTGCCAAAGGACATCAAATTTGCTTGAGAAGTAAACTAAAATGTTTGCTATACAATGTTTAATAATAACAATGTTTGTTCGTGTGATCAAGGCTTGGCTTGTCTGCCTCATAAGCGTTAGGATCAGAATAAGGGTTTGGAATAGGTGCTTTTAGTTAGGCTTAATTAGGGTAAGTTAGGATAAGTTAGGGTCTGGAAGGTATTTGGCTGAATATGTTTCTGAGATGTGTTATGTAAAATCGGTCCACTATAGTGCAGTCGGCCACAAGGCTTGATAAAGTCTTTCCATTCTAATAACTTCGGACCAAATTAATTTCAAATTAAAATGACAGTCAAAGAATTACAGCAGCATCTAAATGATATAAGGTACCTTGTGAAGATGAGACAGATAACACTAAGAGCCACCAAGATGACTTTTTGAGTCACAGCTGATCGATTCTGAAGTCTATGGCGATGCAGATCATTCTATGACAGAAAAAGGACATTTCGTGAAAAAAACTTTCAGTTATAACAATGATACATGCAGATAGGCCAAATAGATTGAAACTGTTCACAAAAAAAATAAACAAATAACAAACACATAAAGCGAATCTCATTTTTTTTATAACCTCATAAAAATACAACAAATACAAAAGATTGCCAGAACGATGTCAGGATGCCACAAGGAGAATCGAAATGCATATCAACCCTGTGGCCATTGAATATAAACATTATAAATATAAATATTAATTAGGCCCAGTTTAAAAATCGTTTTTTTCCGTGTCGAAGCGAACCGTATTAAAAACGGCAGAATCTGCTGCGTAAAAATCTTGATTTAAACATCTTTTTTTTGCCGTGTCGGATTGAAAATAAAATGGTTAAAATACCCACTTTTCAAAGGCACAAGCGCAGTGGCTGATCACACGTAGCAACCACGAACCATGGCCTAGATTTTTTTAAACGCGGCAGAAATACGATGTTTAAATCAAGTCGTTTTTCTGCCGTTTAATATGACAGAGCTGGTGCACTCCTGCCGTTTTATTTATTCAAAACGGCAGGTCATTTTTAACATTGTTTTTATGTCGAATTTAATTGACATTTAGAAGTTTTTAGCAGCATTTGTTAAATTTGACACGGTAAAAAACCATGTTTAAGCTGGACCTTGAAGAATAAAGAACAAGGACAACTTTAAAGTTACATTTACAATGGGAGGATATGTCCGTGTATTGGGGGTTGCGGCAGAAATCAAAGCGCTTAGTTGCATCAATGAATGTTAGAGTCTCCAATTCATAATGATACTCACTAATACCGTATGTGCACTGTCCTTGGCAATCCAACAATGAAGAAATGTTAGAGCAAAAAGGTTTCTCAGATCTGACCAGAAAATCTGAAAGAAAAGAATCAACTTGTTTGAACACAAATCATTTAATTTAATCAAATCATATAAATGATGAGAAAGATGATGATCACAAACAAAAAGTNCAAACAAACAAACAAACAAACAAACAAACAAACAAACAAACAAATACATCAAACAAAGATTAAACTCGAATATTGCAATTAAAAGCTACAATAGTAAAAGTGTTCAAATTCATCAAGTCTTTATCAACTGGTCTATGTTTGCAGATGGAATATTTGCAAGCGAAGTTAAGTTTTTATCTGAATTTTAGAGAACTCTGTTGGTATTGCAAACGAAATATGCAAGCAATCAAATTTTGTTCTGCAACGAAAAATATATCACACCTACTTAAAAATAAAATCTGATTTGAAGTTTGATATGCAATATAAATATTGTGTACCAAAAAAGCTTTCTTTGGTTTAGAATGTTTTCATAACAGTTATGCACTTAGGAAAAACAGTCCAAAATAGAAAGAAACTCAATTTAAAGGGGACAAATTAAGTAAATATGAGGCTAACAACAATTAAAATAACATGATTCAAAATACTATCTTTCGTCAATAAATGTTTTCATTTGATATATATAGTCACTTCATATAACAGTGCAGTTCTGACAAAATCAATTTAAAGACAACAACCTTTGTAAATATACGGCTAAAGTCCATTAAACACGAGCAGAAAGTAAGGAAATACAGCGTATCCTCAAATCATTGCGAAATAGACCTTTTAGCTATTCTAAAAACGAACGTGAATCGATTTCTTTAACGATATCTTTACACAATTTGAAGGAATTTTTGAATGTGCACAATGGTGATAGAAGCTCTAACGCCACTCATTCGAGCCTCTCCTATAAAACTGTATATAAAAGTTGCTCGATCCACGCTCTCTTGTAGAGTATCTAAAAGGTCTATTACAGTACAACGACCAAAATTGATTGGTTCCCTATACTTGAAGTAAACCCTCGTAACAATGTACTTAAAATGTAAGAAAAGTAGTTTATAATTTCAGCTTAAGTGAAAGTTCCCATTTATGAGTATAATTATCTGTGAAGTGAATATAACACCAAAGCGCACCAAAGTCACAATATTTGATGAGTTTAAATGTACTTTTTACAAGAAACTTTAACATGGCATGGTCACAGTTATCAACATTGGTCTCGAGGTGGCCATCTCAATCTTGTAAGGTCTTCGTGGATACACATTGCACCAGGTTGTAAACTGACTGGTTTTGAGCTGCATTTGATCGAGGCCAGAAAGTCCTGCTGAGATAACTCATTCCAAGCCAACTCGAATAACCTACAATTATCCTTTGAATCCTCTTTGCAACTAAAATTAAACGACTTGCAAACTTGTTCAGATGTCAAGCAGCGATCTCGGCAAAAATCGATCGTTGGTGTCCACAGTTCAAGGAATGGATTGCACTTACTGTAATCAAATTGTGTGTATTGTTTACCCTTAGGAGGGAAGGGAGAGCCACAATTTCCATCAGCAAGGTGAAAGCAAACCACGAAGAAGAGAACAACGAACGTGGATTTTGCCATGATGAAAAATCAAACTGCACAGTTTTCCAGGAAAGACAGTAAATCGAAGTTGTTCTTTGATCAAAAGTTTCACGATATGGAAGAAGCTTGTCTTGTTTCCACTATTTAAATAATATTGACGCAGCGAATTAAGGGAATCTAAGCATATAAGAGTACTTTCACTCAATTAACGTCAAACTCTAGCCAATCAGATATCAGTATTCCCTGTTGCAATAGACAATTTACTCCGGAATGGTTCGGCGTGTGTCTAGGTCTACTGTCTTTGCGCGGCTACTTCTATTGGTGGCTCGCAAACAGATTCTGATATGGACAGGTTCTCCAATTTATGTCCTGTTTACTCACTATTTAACCAAACCCATCAACAGGTTAGCAGTTCCATTTAAGAATCGTTCTCCGGAGATTTGAATTCTTATTCGCGATCTTTCAACAATAACTATGATCTAAAAAGCAATCTGCCTTGAGAACCGTAATTCTTCCTGTAAGCAAAGTAGATGCAAAAAAGGCGAGTTAAAATGTTTGCANCAATTAACGTCAAACTCTAGCCAATCAGATATCAGTATTCCCTGTTGCAATAGACAATTTACTCCGGAATGGTTCGGCGAGTGTCTAGGTCTACTGTCTTTGCGTGGCTACTTCTATTGGTGGCTCGCAAACAGATTCTGATATGGACAGGTTCTCCAATTTATGTCCTGTTTACTCACTATTTAACCAAACCCATCAACAGGTTAGCAGTTCCATTTAAGAATCGTTCTCCGGATATTAGAATTCTTATTCGCGATCTTTCAACAATAACTATGATCTAAAAAGCAATCTGCCTTGAGAACCGTAATTCTCCCTGTAAGCAAAGTAGATGCAAAAAGGCGAGTTAAAATGCTTGCAGACAACTCCCACCAGAGATAAGGTAAATTCTATCTCTCTTATAGCATGCATCCACGGGCTTCTACCACCAAACGTATTTCTTTGTGGAAAGAAGGTTCTTCTATTTCTGTCTCTATTTTATAGACCCCTTTAAATATCTTTCTTGCTTCACAGAATTGACCTTCAAAAATCCAATCGATAGCAAATAGTACCAGTCTTTTGAAGACAAGTAGCATCTGCGATCTTTTCTCCTGCTCTGAAAATTTGCTACATGCTCATCTTGAAAACTGCTGCTACACTCTTGATTTCAAATGTTCTTGACCTCTCAGAAGTTCCTCCTACGCCCTTGCAACGACCGCCTATGAATATTCTACGTTATGTAACAAACACTCTTATATCGGACTTGCTTTTGTGGCAAAAATTCATTAACCTACCTTATTGATTTAGCTGCGATTTTAGCAAATAATAATTTCTTTCTTCACTTGCCGAATGTTAGTTTTCAATTTTGAATGATCAAAAATAACTCTTATGAAATTAAAAGATGTTAAAATCTGCGCGAGAAATATCGCAAAAGGATGATTTCAATTAAGTCAAATCTTCGTTTATCAAACTGCGTTCTTTAAAAAGTGAATTTTTATTCTGCCTTGCTAAATTTGTAAACTTTTCTTGAGAAGAAAAAGCTCTTTTTCTTAATTGGGTAGATTTGATAATTTCGCAAAAGCTTTGATTTGACAAACCGATGTTACATCTTGCAAAGAATATGATTTCAAATCAGATTATCTTCTTCATATTCAACTAGGCGCTAGAATTGACGATCATTTCCAGAAGTAGTAAAGCATTCATGAGCTCATCATCTATGATAAATCTGTTTTTAACCAAGCAACAAAATTTCACCGAAGTCGAAGAAACTCCCATGTTTGAATAGCTGCTTTGGAAGAACCGCCATTTCAATAATTTAGTAATTACTTGACTATTTTAGAAGAAGTTTCAACTAAAATGTTGATACAATATTGTTTTAATATCAATAACATCATTAACTCTCTCTGGTGAAAACAGAGTCTATACATACTCATGATCTACAAACATTTCAATAAAGCAATACAGAGATGTCCCCGGGAGAGATGTTCGAAGTACACAAGCAACAAAATACAAATGACAGGAGCATATCATATCTACCGTGTGAGTAAAAAAAAAGTGCCTATGTGTTCGTTCGGTGACAAATCAAAAACTCTTTCACAACTTCCTTGAGCTATTTAGATATCAATCAAAGATCTTTAAATAGACTTAACTTGCAACAATTTGCACTAGTTGACCATTTTGAGCGTCGAAATTTGAACAAATCTCCCATTGCAGGGACCTGTTGCAAGGACAGGAATGGTGAAGTTGAAGGTGAAGTTGCGTCTTTAGCGCCAAGCGCTGGGATCGCAGAAGAAGAGAAGACCTAATTGAGTCCGCTACCCTTGTCATGACGCTCAAGTGGTGGGGCTCTACCGGGTATCGAACCCTGTCCACCGGACAGTTCTGGCTGCAAAGTCAGAGGATTACACCACTGCACCACAACACCTTAGGTGAATTGAGTAAAAGCATCAATGAGGGTAGCAATGTTCAATCTATGGGGACTCTATTTTGTCAGCTATACGTCAGCAAAAACATGAATATAGCGATCAACACAGTAGACACCAATCGAATACACGGACTTCTCTAATTACTCACTCGGTAAGAAATTAAGTGATGTATTGAATTATTATGTGTTGCATCGTCAGTTGCTTGATCAATTTTTTTTATTGATTTGAAAAAACATCCACTAGTCTATATAAAGTAATAAATTCTTCAGTGAGGTTAAATTTTCTCAAAAAAACGAATCACAGAAAAGTTGCAGTTATGAGCACTTGGGCGGCCATTTTTGCGTTGTTCGGTCTTCGTGGATGCACCCTGCAATGGCCTCTAAACTGCATACTCGATTCTGAGGTACCATGCGCTGATAAAGTTCTTTTAGTGAAAATTCAAATAATCTGCAATTATACTTTAGATCCTTCTTGCAATTAAAATTAAACGACTTGCAAACTTGTTCAGATGTCAAGCAGCGATCTCGGCAAAACTCGATGGTTGGCGTCCACAGTTGACGGAATGGATTGCACTTACTGAAATCAAACTCTGTATATTGTTGACCTTCAGGAGGGAAAGGAGAGCCACAATAATTTCCATCGGCAATGTGGAACCAAACGGTGCAAAAGAGAACACAGAGAATTGATTTTATCATCATGAAAAATCCAGTTGCAAAGCTGTCGAAGGAGGAGAGGAAGCAGAATATCTTTGTTTACTATCAGTCTTAAATTCTCGAAGGAATTAACTTTACCTCAAGGAGCAGTTGCTTCCAGAAACTTCTACGTTAAGTTGATGAAATGACTGTATTCATAAATTACTTGCGATTAAATGGGCAGGTTTTTCCAATTTATCCCAACTTATTACCCGTTTGTTTCTTATCAATAATGCAGTCCTAATTCAACTGTGATGAAAGCAAAACGCGAGACTTCAAAGCTCAAGATTGTGTGAATATTTCCAAACAGGGATCTTCAACAAACCCTCTCTTCAAAATGTTGTCAAAATCCTTGCTCCCTAAAGACTGATTTAATGGGAAAGCAGTTGCTTTTTCGACCCTCTGATTTGATTTCGTCCAATCTTTTTGCAATCTGTTTGAATACTGATCTACGACAAACTTATTTACAGTGTCAGGAAAATAACATCACAACTGTGTCTAGCGAATAAATTCCAGCAATTAGCAGATGTAGAGCAATGCCAACAGCTTAATGACGTTACCAAGAATTTTGTATCACCAATGAAACCAATTTACGTTTGAATCGACGTTTAGTCTGTGTTCTTTTCTTCTACTTGCTTCTACTTGACTTTTCGTATCTTCTTTTGTATTTCGTGGCTTTTTTCAGGGGCTGCAATATCCAAATTAAGTTAGATCTGCTTCCTGTATCTCCAAAGATTCGCAATTTTTGCAGATCTAAATTTCAACTTCAAGTGAAGAATTCTCAGTTTATTTACATTCTTGCTCTGATATGTTTCAAATGATGACAAACTGGCAAAGATCTTCAAAGTAAAAATTGGCGTTTTAGTGTTATTTCATTGATTATCGTTCTTGATTCTCGAGCTGCAGCTATTTCGATTGCATTCTCTAAAGTTTTAAAAACAAATCTGTTGTCGAAGTGTTTCCTTTTGTGCAAACTACATCAAATGACATGCACAAATACACCTGTTACTAGCTTAAATACGCGCAAAACAATCACGTTGCGAAACATGTAAACATCTTTTAGCATATAAATTTATTTCTGTTGTAACAAGTACGCAGTGTTATCTTTTTAGATGAAAATGCGTCAGCTGGGAATGTAGTTCGCAAATTTTGCAACACCGTTTGAGTCTGATACCTGTAGCTTACGTCATCAAATTTCAAATCAAATAGCAACAGGAGGGAAACGGTGGAACCACCAAACTAATTCAAAGTATTCAGTGAGCGTTAAAAGAATAAAAACTTTTTCAATAAACTAAAAAAATCTGCATTTTTGTGGCAATAGCATAGCCCCCTTACTTATAAATCAAATAGAAATGAATTTCGACTTCAAAATCTTCGTTGATGCAAAGCAAAGTGCTAATTCGAATTTAATAGTTAATGAAGCAGATTGTTGGTGCGTATTTGCTTTTATTCAAGATATAATCAAATGCTTTTATCACTGAGAAATTTGCTTGTGATAAGAGCTCTCGTCAACAAGGGAAGACAACAAAGCATTCATCTTTCAGTGAATAAAAATTTGCTTTAAAATTTCCGATCGTGAATATGTCTGTTTTTTCTGGAAAATTAGTTTGAATTCGAAAGTGAGAATTCGACTCATAAAACAGCATTATCCAAACAGAGGACTTACAGGTTTTCATATTATTAGTCGACTTACATAAAGACCCATATCATCCTTCGCGCAGCAAATCAACAGCAAAACAACAACAACCTGGAACAACAACAACAACAGCAACAACAACCCAGGCGAAAAGTTACCTTCATTAAAGGGAGTACAAAGACCAGCATGCTTGGCATGAAGTCAGCAACTTGCTCTGCACAGCTTCCAAATAACTGACAGTACGAAATTCACAAAAACAACAGCAAACGATGGCAAAGGCTGCTGGTCTTTGTACTCCCTTTAAGGATCATGGTTACTTATGGGTCTTTAAGGACATTTTTAAACTTGGAACATTGTATCCTTCAGGAACCAACATCCCGAGATTAATCACAGTTGTATTCTTACACTTCTCCCTACTCTCAATCCTTGCTACGTCATTTCGATTTCCTTGATTGCTATCTTAATCTTTCGAATTTACCCTCTTCTTTTAGCTTGATTAGTCTTAGTGTTGCTTCTATTGATATTTCTTTGCTTGATGACGGGCTTAGCCTGTGTTTGGAACACAGGCTAGACGGGCTATGCTCAAAACATCGTGCTTGATTCAATCCATATCAAAGTGCTTATATTTTTCTTTATTATTAGTTGTAAGTCTTGAAGGTAATATTACAAACGTGAATAATTCTCACGGAGATCTATGAATTAATCTTAACATTGGAAGTATTATTCTTAAGTGAAATAGATTGTTTAAACAAAGATGTAACAGGGTTGTTTTTCCCATGATCGAGATGAAGAACTGCAGATGTATGCTCAATTCAAAACGCCTTCTCCTTTCATCCCAGACAAAATATTAAAGTATGATAAATTATTAATTTGTGTGCCGCTGCGATACAAGTACGTCAGTCATACACCGGAATCCAAAAGCCATTTGAATGCTAACGAGTAGTGGATACAAGCAGCGATATACCAAAAATTAACGACCCGCCATAGAACATGATATTAAGCATAATGAGCACAACCCATTAAACTGCGCTAGTACTCGATTTCAGTAAATGAAATTGAATGAATACAGTAAAGTGCCGCCATTAAGAAACCACTTTGCAAGAAACTGAGACCAAGGGGGCCTACCTTTAGGAATTTTGTTTATTTGTTTGTTTATTCCCAATATGTTTTCGTTACCCAGTACACAGAGCCTGTCCTGTCAAGGTCAAGATAACGTAAGACTAACTTTGTGGTTTCAAATTCCGGTGTTGATCTAATACGAGATATACTGTTATATGAGATGNTTAAGCATAATGAGCACAACCCATTAAACTGCGCTAGTACTCGATTTCAGTAAATGAAATTGAATGAATACAGTAAAGTGCCGCCATTAAGAAACCACTTTGCAAGAAACTGAGACCAAGGGGGCCTACCTTTAGGAATTTTGTTTATTTGTTTGTTTATTCCCAATATGTTTTCGTTACCCAGTACACAGAGCCTGTCCTGTCAAGGTCAAGATAACGTAAGACTAACTTTGTGGTTTCAAATTCCGGTGTTGATCTAATACGAGATATACTGTTATATGAGATGACCACAGGGAACTAGACAGCGTGATTCTTAATTGATCAACACTAACAGACGTTAGAATTTGAAAATCACTATACACGGATCAACAGGACAGCAATTACTCCGTGTACTATGTCACGAAAACAGCACTGGGAATAAACACCGTTCTACAAGGTAGGCACCCTTCTTGCTCAGACGCTGAATTTTTGCTAAAACGACAGGAGAACAATAGGCTAATTAAAGGAGAAGAGAACAATAGGATGATGTAACCAAATGGATTTCTTAAAGGCAGGATTTTACTATTCAATTCAAGTCAATTCAATTCTGTACGTGCCCAAAATTGATCTTGATAGCGAGCACATGCTTGACTCATCATGAAATTGACATTTAGCTAATTTACGGTAGCAAGCTATTTCATCATTAATCTTTTCGCTTCATTTACATGGTACCACACTTTTACCAAACGCATGAAAGTTACTTGCACGAATGAAATCAGGCTTTTTTGAAATCAGAAAAAATTTGTATTCTGAATTAGATGAAGCACAGTACTGCTTCGAATAGTTAAACAAAAACATGGCTTGGTCTCGACTTAATAATTATTTTTTCATCACTGGATTTGTCATTAACTACTGGATTTGTCTCTGCTACTATTCTATGGAAAGGTGAACCTGAATTTGTCTCTTCTTTTTTAACTTTGTCAACCTTATAATGGATGATTGGGAAGGACTGAAAATAAATTCAAAATGATTATCGTCGAAATCTTGGTTCTTCGATTTCTGGTGAAACTACGGTTCCCTGCCAACATTTCTGAAATCAGGCTGCTATCAAGATAAAGATGAAAAAGCATATTGATTGATTAATAAGATGGTTGATAGATCGATCAATTGATAGATTGACTTAAAAATGAAGACATACCGAAATGATAAATGGAATACCAGTGACGATCTCCAGTATCATGTATCTGTTCATTGCTCCTAGCAGGGTACCCTGATACAAAAAATAACATATGTTAGCAGGCAAAAGGTTCAAATCTTTAAGAAGGTGCCAGTGTAAAATTTTATCACCTGGAACGTCAGGTACTTTGTTGTCATTCTGCCATGGGATTTCCTTTCATCTATTCATTTCCAAATGGTGGCGTTTTTCTTTCCTTTGAAAGAATCCATGGAAAGTAGTTTTGCAAAATCAAGATCATCGTAAATCTTAAGATTTTCAATAAACTGACAGATGAAATGAAGGTTGAAACTTCAATTTTACCATTTTAAGACTTTCTGTAAAAATTTTAACTTTGAGTTTTAACAATTCATCTTTTTGATGTATATTGCTTTTCCCTTTTGTATTCAATTCTGTATATTTTACACAGGTCCGTGATTGATAACAGCAAATTGTTGCTGAACAAATTTAACCTGTATAAAATGATGATATTATCATTATCATCAGCAAATAATCTTCGAATTCAAAAGCTCAAACAATCTCCTTGTAAGAGTGCTGCACAGTATTTCGTTAACACAGAAGAAAACTTTAAACAGAGTTTTGCTTTGCACCTAAATATCCAAAAAGAATATCCAGAATCATAAATTGAAGTACCTTGTATGACAAGTATCCAGAAAGTATTGAATCCAGCATACCAAATATTGCGATGGCAGCCTGCAAATTGGTGAGAAGCAGTTAGCATTTAAACCTTATCCAACAGAAATCGGGATTTAATGCAGAATTGACCCAGCCTAAATCAAATAACGTTTTCCCATCTGACCACGACACGAAACATTGTTCTTTGATTAGTAGAATAACCCATTCCGTAGTCGAATGCGAAGGAGCTGTTTGCATTGCATCTCAGGACGGCATGGGGATTTCGAAATCGGATTGGACTTTGACACTGTCAGGCGATACCGAGATGTAAAACGAACTCTTGCAACGCGAACGCCTTCGCATTCGACTGCTAAATTGTTTACTACGCAGAATTTGAAGAGTAATGTTTTAAACAATCCAAGACATTTCTNATTAACGACCCGCCATAGAACACGAAATTAAGCATAATGAGCACAACGCACTAAACTGTGCTAGTACTCGATTTCAGTAAATGCAATTGAATGAATACAGTAAAGTGCCGCCATTAAGAAACCACTTTGCAAGAAACTCAGACCAAGGGGGCCTACCTTATAGGAATTTTGTTTATTTGTTTGTTTATTCCCAATATGTTTTCGTGACCCAGTACACAGAGCCTGTCCTGTCAAGGTCAAGATAACTTAAGACTAACTTTGTGGTTTCAAATTCCGGTGTTGATCTAATACGAGATATACTGTTATATGAGATGACCACAGGGAACTAGACAGCGTGATTCTTAAATGGTCAACACTAACAGACGTTAGAATTTGAAAATCACTATACACAGATCAACAGGACAGCAATTACTCCGTGTACTATGTCACGAAAACAGTACTGGGAATAAACACCGTTCTACAAGGTAGGCACCCTTCTTGCTCAGACGCTGAATTTTTGCTAAAACGACAGGAGAACAATAGGCTAATTAAAGGAGAAGAGAGCAATAGGCTGATGTAAACAAATGGATTTCTTAAAGGCAGGACTTTACTATTCAATTCAATTCAATTCTGTACGTGCCCAAAATTTATCTTGATAACGAGCATATGCTTGACTCATCGTGAGATTGACATTTAGCTAATTTACGGTAGCAAGCTATTTAATCATTAATCTTTTCACTTCATTTTCATGGTACCACACTTTTACCAAACGCATGAAACTTATTTGCACGAATGAAATCAGGATTTTTTGAAATCAGAAAAAAATTGTATTCTGAAGATGAAGCACAGTTAAACAAAAACATGGCTTGGTATTGACATAATAATAATTTTTTCATCACTGGATTTGTCACTAACTATTGAATTTGTCTCTGCTACTATTTTATGGAAATTTCAACCTGAATTTGTCTCTTCTTTTTAACCTTATGATGGACGATTGGGAAGGATTGAAAATGAAATTCAAAATGATAATCGTCGAAATTTTGGTTCTTCGATTTCTGGTGAAACTACGGTTCCCTGCCAACACTTCAATTTCTGAAATCAGGCTGCTATCAAGATAAAGATGAAAAAGCATATTAATTGATTGATAAGATGGTTGATAGATCGATCAATTGATAGATTGACTTGAAAATAAAGACATACCGAAATGATAAATGGAATACCAGTGACGATCTCCAGTATCATGTATCTGTTCATTGCTCCTAGCAGTGTACCCTGATACAAAAAATAACATATGTTAGCAGGCAAAAGGTTCAAATCTTTAAGAAGGTACCAGTGTAAAATTTTATCACCTGGAACGTCAGGTACTTTGTTGTCATTCTGCCATGGGATTTCCTTTCATATATTCATTTCCAAATGGTGGCGTTTTTCTTTCCTTTGAAAGAATCCATGGAAAGTAGTTTTGCAAAATCAAGATCATCGTAAATCTTAAGATTTTCAATAAACTGACAGATGAAATGAAGGTTGAAACTTCAATTTTTTCGATTTAAGACTTTCTGTAAAAATTTTAAATTTGACTTTTCACATTTTATCATCTTGATGTACAGATTGCTTTTCTCTTTTGTATTCCATTTTTGTTTATTTTAGACAGGCTCTTGATTGATAACAGCAGATTGTTGCTGAACAAGTTTAACCTGTATAAATATGATGATATTATCATTATTATTACTGACGGTATAATCTGCAAGAAAACCATAGTTTATGAAGGTCTAATATATTACGACAAGCAAAAAATCTTTTGATGTTCTGGTTTACGATTTCAAGATTTGATGACGTCATTTGGAAAATAATCAAGATATCACAAAATTTCCACGACAAAACCACAGCAAAAGATCTTAAGTACCTCTCAAGCCATTTTATTCAAAGAAAGGGGTAACAGAGTTTTACACCGACATTTCAAGGAATTTAACCTTATGTTATGTTTGCAAAGTAAATCACCAGAAAGAAGATCCTTAAAGGGAATCTAAGCATATATAAACCCCTGAAAAAATAGCCGTGCAAAGACAATAGACCGTGACACGTGCCGCACCATATTTGGGTTATTGATCTACCTCACCAGGAAATGCTAACACGCTTCGATTCCCTTTAAATATGAGCATTCATGCTGCAAAAGGTTCTTACCTCAATAATTGAAAAACAACAGACCCTACAGCCTCCTTTGTGACAATCGTATGGTCCCAGTTCCTTCACACTTTCGTCAATTTTTTAGCAAATAATCTTCTATTTCAAAAGCTCAAACAATCTCTTTGTAAGAGTGCTGCACAGTATTTCGTTAAAACAGACAAAAAAAGGATAGATTGCACTTTGAACAGAGTTTTATTTTGCACCTAAATATTCAAAAAGAATATCCAGAATCATAAATTGAAGTACCTTGTATGACAAGTATCCAGAAAGTATTGAATCCAGCATACCAAATATTGCGATGGCAGCCTGTAAATTGGTGAGAAGCAGTTAGCATTTAAACCTTATCCAACAGAAATCTGGATTTAATGCAGAATTGACCCAGCCTAAATCAAATAACGTTTTCCCATCTGACTACGACACGAAAAATTGTTGTTTGATTGGTAGAATAAACCATTCCGTAGTCGAATGCGAAGGCGCTGTTTGCATTGCATCTCAGAACGGCATGGGGATTTCGAAATCGGATTGGACTTTGACACTGTCAGGCGATACCGAGATGTAAAACGAACTCTTGCAACGCGGACGCCTTCGCATTCGACTGCTAAATTGTTTACTACGCAGAATTTGAAGAGCAATGTTTTAAACAATCCAAGACATTTCTCTGTTTGTCAGGTTTGTTGAGGAATGTTTTGGGAAATGACCAAATGGAGAAACAATTTGCTTGGCAAGCTAATCTCACATATTTGCCATCTTTTTCTCACTATAGTCTACTGCAAATGGTGTATAATTGAAAACAATTCTTTTCAATATTATAGTTTTCTATACTCTAAAGTTTCGCTAAATTAAACAGTACATTGTAAGAAGTTCTTATTGAAGGGCTCATTGAAAATAGCTTCTCCCGAAGGGCAACCCTTTAAAACATAAAATATGTAATATATGAAAATATGCAAATAAAATACTGCTTGCCAAAGTTTGGCAAACAATAAAATAGATACCTGTATTCCCCATATTGCCAGATGTCTATCAACCCATAACAATGTCCAACTAAAATCAAGAAGGGATATCATATCATAACATGTAGTCAAAAAAAGTAAGATTGCTGGAGAGACAATTCCC
>REGL01000618.1:0-11072 GCA_004194395.1 Aurelia aurita complex sp. Pacific | reverse complement strand
CCATGTAGTAAACTTTACAAATAAAACCAACAATTTCATATTCTTGATCGCTTTCCTCAACAACCTTTTGCACATCTAGCTTCAACCGCAAATGTAGCCGCAATCTGTTGACCTAAAGTCTATCTAGAGGCCTAAAGTCCCGTATAAAAATTAAAAATAGTGTCCAGTCTCAATCAGTGCAGCACATCTTACGGCAAGTGTAAAGCGCAGGTTTGTAGGTTGGTAAAACGCAGGCTTGCAGGTTGGTAAAACGCAGGTTTCAGGCCAAAGGGCTGTGGCTAGAGGCAAGGTGCCTACTATTTTAAACTTCTGGTTATCTTCAAAATTCTCATTCCAAAGGCATAATATTGGACTGAATGATGGAAACCAAGGACTTTTGCTGGCAGATTGACTCATATTATTTTGTTTGAATTAAAATAAGGTAATATTACTGGAATGCATTCAGAGGTTTCTTCACAACAGTGGCATGATTTCCTAAGACGTTGTTGTGTAATATTTAAAAGGACAACATGGTAAACAATGCAAATTTCTTTTCTGAAACTCCTTGGGACTTGTGAGTATTAAAATAGTGAGAATTTTAAATGCATGACCTGATATAAAGATCAGATCATTAGATATATAATTATAAATAGCCTAATGTGCACTGTGCTGTCTTGTATTATATTGTGTTGTATTTCAAAATCTAGACCCAAGCAGTAACAAATAAGGCTAAAGGAACAGTGCTGTTTGTCAGTTTCTTTTTCCTGTTCATAGACCTCCAATTTTTCCTCAAGTCATTTGTTTTTAAAACACTTAAGAACTGAATAAAGATAAATCATGCTTGCCTAATGTGGACAATGGAATGAATAAAAATGGGTGTGCTTTGTTGGTCTAACCAATGACCAAGAAAATAATTCATGGAAAACGATATAATCACAAACATTGGTTACTTCCTCCATTTCTGTCAAATACTGAGAGATTTTTGATCTGTTTCATTCTGTTCCAAGTTTCCTTCTTTTTTATATTTGCCTTCAAGAAACCTGACTCTAGGATTTTGTAGCACTACTTTTAATTTTGTACCCTCTTCTTATCTTATAATTTTCTTGTCGAGCATGATTGTTTTGAGTTTGAATAATCTAGCTATAGCTGCCCTATTTATTGCAGAGGGCATCTACATTGGTTCAGTATCATGTGTTGTTCTAGAAAACCAATTTAAAAATGATTGGTCACTAATAGCAGGCCCCTTGCCTCTAGCCACGGCCCTTTGGCCTTAAACCTGCGTTTTACCAACCTGCGTTTTACCAACCTGCGTTTTACCAACCTGCAAGCCTGCGTTTTACCAACCTGCAAACCTGCGTTTTACACTTGCCCCCTTCACTCATATTCTTCTTTGTGAATTTCCAATTCATCACATCCACTGAACGGTAAGCTTGATCCTCCAGCGTATCAATTTCCAGCTGTAAAATGTGGCGTCTTTCACGGTGAGTGTTGTCATCTTCAGCCAATTCTCCAGCTCTCTCGTTGATTTTTCCAGTTTTCGGATCGGGGCTTCTGCGGCATTTTATCAGTGCATTTGTCATGGCATCAGAATCCATATCATGATCCATAATACGTTCCATTTCAAAGGCCCAGATTTGTCCCCACGCGTGATTTTTTGCGATCATTTCCTTCAGTTGCATGGCTGTTTTGGTTTTGCAATAGCTTTATATTGTTTGTTTTAAATTTGATCTTGTTACAATCTTGTGTACCCGTTGAAGCTTTGGGATTCACAAATTCGAAACCATTTCTTGCTATGGCCGCTCTTAGTATACATTTGCAATTCCACTCTTTCAAGTAGGCTGTCTCTCTTCCCAAGCATTCCTTCACATGTCTCTGCCACAACTCGCTTCTTTGGGATACAACACAGCTACTCCCTTAGTGAGCACACACTAATCAACATGGAAGAGAAGAAAAACGACACACTCAACAAGTAACCGAGATGAAAGCAAACACTGACACTCTTGAAACAAATTCAAGTCGAGAGGAAAGCCGCAGAGCAATTACGAAGTGAGACTATCCAATATCAGTGACAACTGATCTCACAAGCCGTAAACAACCAAGTGACAATTGAATTAAATGACGTCTCTCTCGACATCATCCGTGGAAAAATCCTTAATGAATTTCAAGATCTTTTAGAAAACCTTTCATTGCCCCAAAAACTTTGAGATGCCCTTAACAAAGAGATGAGAATGCAAATTTCAAATGAGATTTCATCTGCCACTGTAAAGCTATATTCAGACGAAATTGTCAACATTGCCACTGCAAAACTCGTGCAGGAAGATCTCCTCAAATGCCCATGCGTAAGAAACTCAAACGCGGAAGCTGTCGTTCGTCATGCGAAGACCAATTTTTTCTGTAAAAATACAATTGAAAAGATGAAAGAACATGTTGGCCGCCTGTTGAAAACAAACGAATCGCTGGTACAACTGTAGAAACTTTCTTTCTCCGCCATTGCCGGACCCAAGCCAGATGTTAGAATGGTAGACTTTAAAATTCATGCTGCTTATTGCCCACAAAACCATTCATCGGCCAGGACACACCATACATTTCAGAGTTTCTTGCCACTGTTCTCAACGAAAAAGATTTAAAAAACTTTGCACAAAGATTTCAAGTTCCAGCCGCCGTCCAAGCCGCTGCCACCGCTGCTGAAAATCCCGCTCCTCTTACCCCTCCAAATACTCCAAATACTGAAACTTGCTGCGGAGTTTGGCTCAGTTCTCTCGTTCCTCACAAGGAGATATCCAAGAGACCGTATTCAAGCGGGAATGCTGATGCTGACGAAACAGAAACAGCACCCCTTCGTCAACAAAAAGAGCCAAGACAGAACATCTCCCAGCCCTTGAACCGCTACGCATACTGAAGAAACGCGTTGTGACAAAATGCATGTCGACAAATACGGAGCCTGAAAACCTGAAATGTCTGCATACACCGAGGAAAATAAAGAAAAATATTTCCAAGGAGAAAATATGGTCGCTATTTGCAATGAGCAGTTAAATACGAGCAAATCACAAGAAGTTCAAGGAAAAGGCTGTTGTTGAAATTGAAATTAAAGAATCTGTGAAATCTGGAGAGATGGATGTGATGCTAAATACCGTGACATGTAAGAGTTTTAATGCTAAATTTGTTTATATTGATTCTCGTGATGATTGTTCATTGCTTGACGTGTTTACATTAAGTGCAACTGGTTTCGCTCATGATAATCTTTGTCATTCGCTTCATTGATGTACATTTGTTATGGAATGTGGCAGCATTTGTTTGTCCACACATCACTCTCATGTACAGCACCCTGTCTATTGGCATACTAAAGTAAGGAATGACCCACAATGACCTGCAACGATCCACAATGACCCACAACGATCCACAATGACCCACAATGACCTACACAACGACCCACAACGACCTGCAACAACCCACAACGATCCACAATGACCCACAATGACCTACACAATGACCCACAACTACCAACAACGATCCACAACAACCCACAATGAACCACACAACGGCCCAGAATGGCCTAGAATGACCCAGAATGACCTACCATGATCAAATAAAAAAGGTTGATTTCTTTCTACTCTCGAGTACCAAATAAACGGGGAGGGGTGAGAATAATCAAGGGCTTAAAATGATTCAATCTAATACAAGTTGGGGGCTTTGAACGACCGGGGGGGAGGCATTGGAAAAATTGGAAAAAGTGTTTTCTTAGAAAACACGTATCTTTTTCATACGTATTCACAAATTATGTTCACTATCATTTCAATTTTCCAAGAATTAATTAAATAGTGAAAGAAGACATCCAGAATAAACCAGGGGTTTTGGGAAATTTTTCAAAAATTGATAAGTAGAGGGGACGATTATTCTGTACTCAAGAGTACATTTGAAAACAAAAAATCTTTTGAAAGAGGCCATCAAATGCATGTGACAAGCAATCTAGTTTCGAAAGAAAACAAAAGAAGGCCACATGACATGACTATGACATAACTATTATAAATAGTTCCTTAACATATACTTTCCCAGTACTAGAGTTTCTTAACTTACAGCGATCTTAGAGTTGAGTTTCTTATGGGCAGTTTAAAAAAAATACCCGTATGCCCCCACACCCTCCAATTCTCTTGTCGCTCCTTCATTAGTAATAGAATACATATTCGATTTTTGACAATTCTAATGCACTTGTTTATTATAAACCAATTTCTTATAAGAAAAAATTTGTAACATCTACTCTGTACGCAATTTTGGCCTAATAATCATCTGTAAGTTTTGTTTACATCACAATGTAGGAACTTGACATTTTTTTAGGGAAGGGGGGCTAAATGAAAATTTCAGCACGAAATGAAGACCACAAGTACAGGCTGAGAAATGAAGGAAAGTCTAAAAATCGAAAAGAGGCAACAAATAATGGAGTTGAGGCTAGTAATCATTATCTTTCATGGTAAAATCTTTTTGTTGCTGATTGTTGTTGGTCGCTGTGGGTCGTTGTGTAGGTCATTGTGGGTTGTTGTGGATCATTGTGGATCGTTGTGGATCATTGTGGATCGTTGTGGGTTGTTGCAGGTCATTGTGGGTCATTCCTTACTTTAGTAAATACCGGCATATGACAGATTTTGATGTGCAAGTGCTACTTGACATGGGGGCAATCAGTTCCAATGAACACACTCAAGTAATGAAATTGCACGAGGAAAAGGAAGCGTTTAGACAGAAAGTTATGAAACATAATTATGGATTTGTTAATGTGTCTACTTTTGCTTACATGGATAAGTTTAAATCGTTTCCTCAAAATCCTGTAACAGGTAAAATAGATCACAGTCTTTCTAGTGTTGCCAAGAGACATTTTTCTTATAACCAAGAACCTTCTTGGGATGCTCCTGAACATTTTAGCGTATCTTGAACACTTTACTTGAACAGTTTATGAACAGAATTCAACGAATGTCGACGAACTGCCACTGTGCGTGTGTGTGATACATTTTTGATTTTTGAACTTTTCACAGATTTTTAATATTGTTGTTTTTTCTTGTTGTTTACATCTCTCTCACGCGTGCGCGCGTGTTTTATTGTCTCATGACTCTTATTCTCTCTTGAAACTAATCTACTATACAAAAGAAGAACAATTTCGATTCCGAGGCATACAATGTAATCTATTCTGGTTTTTTGCCATAATAGATTTCATTGTATTCGCCTTGGCATTTGCTCAAGAATCAAAAAATAAAAATAATGGGCGGGGTGTTCTGGCACAGTCATAATTTTAAATCGTCAAATCGTATAATTAACTTACTTAATTAACCTACTTTAGGATTTAGGAATTATAGGGCTACTACCTACCTGTACCTAATACTAGTCAGTTTTTGGTAAATCCGGAGGGATCCCCGTTGTGCCAGAACACCCTTACTTGTTTAAATTTCCGAGTTTCTTATCTATTACTTATTTTAGTCCTGTGGGCCTATTACAAGTTTAATTTTCACTAGTTTCCTTATGCACATGCAAAAACTCAAATTTACGTATCTTTACGACGTCATACTCCTTGTGCAAAAAAATTAAATAATGGGAGGGGTGTCCCGGAACAGTAGCTAACTATACACTTAGGAATTCTTAGGTTCTACCCAAGGAGGATAAGCAGACCTTCCTACAATGCAACAGGATTCATTCAACTATACGAACCGAGGCGCACAAAAATTGCGGATTAGTTGCAATGAGCAAGCTTCGGGCTAGCATCTGTCTGTTTCTTGTGAACATGTATTGGTGAAATGTTCACTTGAAAGCTGCTGAATAAAGAAAGAAAAGAGTTTTGAAAGGATCAACAAATGGGTCTCCTCTATTCGTAACCATTTTTATTGGTGTGTGACATCAACAAAAGATGGATTTGATCACCTAATACTTCCTAAGTGGAAGTCCCTGATGAACCATATTGAAGACAAGCATAATAATGATGAGGATAAGCAACTGGAAACATGCATTCGTGAACCCTTACAGGAAAAACGAAATTGATAAAAAAAGTTGTGAAATCTTGAGCCACGCCATCAGTTTTTTCAAACCTCACTATCAACTAGTTTATAACTGTTGATAACACTTGAGCAAAAAAGGTTGGAAATATTTGATACAACCCTAATAGAGAGATTGTTTCACCCTTCTGAAGTGCTTGAATCTGCTTTCTCCACCAACTCTCCAGTGTACCATTTACAAAATGAGTTGCAAGCATTAAAAGATAATATGTAGAGAACATTGAGGCCATCGAGCCTAATCTATGATCCAGTAGTCTTTCGCCAGTTTTGTGTGGACTCAGGTGCCCCCCGAAAATGTTTGAAAGCATTAGAGGATTAATGTCAGCAGAAAGAAGAAACACAAAGAGAGAGGCAGATCTGGACAAGTTAACCATATTTTACTCTGTAACTGATGAATGAGGAAAACTCTAATTTTCTACAGAATCTGTAAGTAATCTGTAATAAGTTCAATTGCTGCCTATGAGCATGAAGTTGAGGAAATCATTGATAAAGCAATCTGGGAAGGACTCTTGTTCATTGTCATTATTGATGATTTTCAGCAGTTTTCAAGGAAAGTGTGGGATTTGTGGTAAAGGAACCAAATTTGGCACAAACGTAATATTTTTTGTGCGGAAAAATGTAAGCTAGAGGTCCATCGCAAATTCCATGTTTTTCCATAATGGTGGCATTTCAAAATGGCGGCTATTACGAAATTTACATCAACATATAGTGCTGATTATGCAGTTTTGAATAACTCAGCCTGTGAACAACGTACTAGCCGGTGCGATAAATACACAGCAACAGCATACAATCACGAAGTACTTCAGACAGTAGGCATCTTCAACAGGCAGCCTGTACCTGACATCGTCCGATGGGTGTACACCAGTGGTGAACTGCATTACCTCTCATATGAAAGTTGTCTACAGCTGCCAAATGGTCGGTGGAATGAAGCAACCGAGCTATATCTTCCATCAAGGTTATTAAAGCTGGTTTTCCTGCTGCGGATTGAGGTCCCAGAAACCCCTATACCATCTGTTGCATTTCTCGCTTGGACTTGGCCGGAGGATGTTCAAGAGTTTTTTAAGGAGATAAAGCAAAAATCTGATAAAATCATGGCACAAACTGAAAAGAAATATCAATGGACAAACAGCAATCTATTTAAGTCAAGCAGCAAACAGGAAATGATCGAAAAATGTAAAGAATTTGGATTACCTCACCATGGCACGAAAGTAGATCTGATGGATCAAATCGCTCAGACAACTGACACTGGAGGTAACAAAGAGGTGCGCTATGTATGAAGGCGATGTCAGCCTTTTGCCAAAGACAGTGACTGGACTGATGAAGTTGACAGTACACAACCTAAGGTCAATTCTACATTTCCATGGAGAGCCATTCATTGAAAACAAGGAGGTCCTGGCGCTCCGATTGTTTACTCTTAGAAATGGAACACTACACTTAATCAAGAAGAGAGTCAAGTATTCTTCTCGACCAGGTGTGCATAATACATGATCTAGGCATTAAAGAGCGAGATGTTTATCTGTCATCAGCTCGACAAATAATTCGAAAACGAGCATTCAAATCCAAAGGGAAAAATGGACAGGATCCAAAATCATCCAGCAAAAAAGCATGGGTTCAGGTCCCACCAGGAGACGGTTTGAACAACCCAACAGCCACTCTGCATCTCTTGAAGATCTACTTAAGTCAACTATTGCCGTCTTAGCTACGTCTGCACAAAACGCTGCCCTATTTTTGCATCCTGGTCTACAAGTTCTTGTAAAATGGACACAGGAGGACAACATGCTAGACTGGAATCCAGGTAAGCGAATTTGATATTCAGTGCCGTAGGAAGCAGCATCGGATTGGGGAGGGCAATTGTTCTTAAAGCAATAGAAAACAATACATCTGTTTAATGCTTGTGACGTAGCACCATTGCTTTCAAAATTATTAGGGGGGCTTGATCCCCCTGCCCCCCCCCCCATCTTCTTACGGGCCTGATCCTATTGCAAAGTAGAAATGACCTTACCCTATCCAGACTGGGCTTTTTGAGCTATTATAAGACTGGTGGGGGGGCTCATTCAGCCCCCCTCTCTGAAATCGCCATTCCTTCACTTACGAAGACGAAACTCACTACGCACGTAGCCGTGCTTATGATTTATCATTTTTCACAAAAATATTTCAAAAAATAGATATGACGTCATAATTATTCAAGACCAACTGGCACGTGTTCACGAAAAAAATGAAAAAGCAACTTTTTTTTAAATCTTTATAATTTTCTAAGATTGATTCATGAAACCAAATTATGCCAATCAAAGCATTGTGAGAAGGTGAAAATATACTTACAAAGTGAAAAATTTGATTTTCGCAAATCCAAGATGGCGGACAGAGAGATTAAAATGCTTGTTTTTCCGAAAAATGACAAATGCAGCCATAATAGAGAATTTCTCCATATATTACAATGAAAACTACTTCAATGATAAGTGTTCGTTGCATACCGGGTGTCCAAAAAAAAACGCAACGGGTTTGATCGGAACTAGCGACAAGAATTTAGGTCCATTCAATCCAAAACAATTTTTGATATAATCCCTAATAGCTAACTTGAAGATAAATACCTTGTTTGTTGATATTGGTTCATGGAGAGTTGAAATATCAATCTTGAAAGTCTAAATTTGATTCTATCTCCAAACCAGAGGTTTTGGATTTTGGCCTAACTGAAGACGCGCTTGAAGAATCTCCTCAATCATATGCAAAGTGTAGTAGTGTGAGTATGCCAAGGTACACATGTTTAGGGACACATTTCAATTGAAATTTGAAAGGTAGAAATTGACAAACATAACACTATGGCGAAGAGAAAATTCACAGCTGCAAAAGAGCAAAGCCTGAATGCGCATTTTTAAGGATCTTATCCACGGATAATTTTCCCTTGGGTATATTTGATTTCTTGTTTCATAATAATTCGAAGCAAGATAGAATAAAATGCATGTTAAAGTCGTGAAGATTGCCAGAACTAATTCATTTTTCACATCCATGCAAACTAGCTACTTCGCGGACTTTCTTTTATGAGGCACATGCAATTCTAACTTTTCGAAACTTTTGATGCATAGCAAAATATTTCCCTCAGCACGAGGCTTTATTCTCTTCTATGACGGTAATTCAGGAGATTCCCCAAAACAGCGCGTTTGCAGTTTAAGCTAAAAACCACAAGCTCTGGTTTGGAGGTTCAGGCAAATTTGGACTTTCAGTATTTATATTCCAACTCTACAGGCACCAATATCAACAAACAAGGTATCTATCTTCAAGTTAGCTATCGAGGATTTTATGAAAAATTATTGTGGATTGATTGGACCTAAATTCTTGTCGCTAGTCTCGATCAAATCCGTTGCATTTTTTATGGGACACCCGGTACTTCATTTTTCCTTTTGAAACTTTTGTTTTGATTTATTGCAAAAAATGATGACATCAGCATTTTTCCCAGTAGGACTCAAAGGAGTTGAAAGGAAGGGGAAAGGTAGAAATAGGGGGTTGAGGATAGTAATTTGGTGTAATTTTGATAATATCTTGACAAACTAAACACTTTCAAGTAAAAAAATTCTCACTGTAAAACAGATTCTCAAGATATGCATGAAAACTGATCGGTCTGAAAGCTATAGGTCTGCCTTGTGAAGAAAACTTGGAGGATAATGGCTGCACATTGCTCACGTATGGCTGCACATTGCTCACGTAATCATGTAGCTGCTGCTCTTTTTAGAATTGAAATTTACAGACAATAATGTGCCATGTGGGAACAAACGACTTACAAACGTCTTCGCCGAAAGAAATTCTAGAGCAACTTCAAGCTCATGCTAACAACGTAAAAGAGCATTTCCCAGCAACCTGAGTGATTTTCTCGGAAATAATATTTGTGAAACAAGATCTGGAAGGAAGGCCTTTGAAACGGAGATAAACTCAATCAATGAAAACTTGGAAAAAATTGGAAAGGAGAACAATTTTGACATAATCAAAAATGTCAACCTCCAACAGCCGAAATTTTGACATGATGGTCTGCACCTTAACAATCACGGCACTGGACTTCTGGCCTTAAACATAAAATCCAAGCATTTGTCAAACAGACAAAAGAATGGTTCTGAATGGGAACAATTGGCCCAGACCCCAGAAGAAAACTCACGCAATAGAAAACCTAAAACACAACTGCCGAAATCTGGGAACTCTGAACGAATTCTAGAGAACACAAACAATTCGAAAAGTGGTAACTTTACACCTGGACCAATGAACTGGCCGAGTGTGTCCGCAATGTATGGACAGCCTTTGTTCTGGCACCAAGCCAAATGCCATATAGTTTCCCTTTTCACTATCCAAGGCCATAAGTCTAAAATACCGGGTGTCCCAAAATGATGTATTATCATTTGATTGATTATATGTCCATAAACGATGAACCAATTTTCAAAAACTTTTTTTCATCTGATTGCCAAAAGGCTAAATTGTATTTGGGGATGTTGATTGTGGTTTAGGCCGATGTCTTCATGTCGAAAAGAAGATCGATAAACCTGCTCAAATTCAAGCTTTAGATGTTATGAAAAAGAAACAACCTTTTTTCCCATTCAACATTTTAGATGTGATGCAAAAGGCTGAACTTATATGTCGTTCAGAGAATATATGTCGTTCAGGGAATACGAATTCAGTTAATACTGAGTTCAGAGAATACAAGTAGGAGTTCAGCCTTTTGTATCACATCTAAAAGTTTGACTGGAAAAATAGGCTGTCTCTTTCTCGTGCCATCTAAGGCTTGAATTTGAGCAGCTTTATCGATCTTCTTTTCAACATGAAAACGCCATGGTAAAACCACAACCAACATCTTAAAATACAATTTGGCCTTTAGGCAATCAAATGAAACAAAATTTTGAAAATCGGTTCATTGGTTATGAAGATGTAAGCAATCAAACAATAATATATCATTTTGGGACACCCGGTAGTACTGAACGCTAAAAACCAGTCTTTAATATCCACCATTAGCTTCAGGCCCCATATATAATAATCTCTTTAGTATTATCTAATCTCCCTGTTCACTCATTAACTAGTTATGAAATTAAT
>REGL01000617.1:171837-183209 GCA_004194395.1 Aurelia aurita complex sp. Pacific | reverse complement strand
GGACTAGAGCCTATTTCTAGACATTAGGCTTCGCATTTTCCTAAAGATTTTCTCATGCCAATGTGCTTTTCTAAAATGATTCTCCATAGGAATGAAAGCAATTTAACTTACGTGTCTTTTGCTCGTCCATAAAAGCCTTGACAGGATATTTCGAAGCCATTGTTTCTTCAATTTTTATGACCAATATTTCTCTTGGGTGACCGAGATGTTGTTGGTTTGCCGATACAAGTTGAAAGACTGACTTTTGGCGCCCAATTGAATACTCGTGACATCATCCATTCAGTTGGAAATTCGTATTTGCCAAATGGATGAAAAGGCCAACATGTTTTCCTGAGGCATGTGCATAACGCTTTTGATCTTTATGCCACGACGCATTCAAGGTCAGCTTTTCTATTGCCTTAGGAAAAAGTTTATTATGCCTGGTCAATTCTAATAATGAATCTATTATCCGAATGCATTTCGTTTTCAATTTGACCATTTCGAAATTGATGATGAGAAAAGCGATTGTAGTTTCTCGAGCAATTGGAATCCAGCCTTTGGAGACCTCTCATTAGTANTAATAATGAATCTATTATCCGAATGCATTTCGTTTTCAATTTGACCATTTCGAAATTGATGATGAGAAAAGCGATTGTAGTTTCTCGAGCAATTGGGAACCAGCCTTTGGAGAACTCTCCTTAGTAACTTAAAAATTTGACTTGGTTACAAGAGCAGGATGACCTGATTGAAGTTCAAAAGTTTATATTTCTTGTTTGTACAAAACTTGATTAGCTAAAAATAGCTAAACCATTTGTTAAGTACTTTCGTCCCCAGCTGACCACAGATGAAGGAAAAGATCCGAGAGAAAATGCTTGTTTTCGTTCTCCCTTTTTTTCGACCTTAGCTAACGAATTATTTTGACCAGTTTCAAAGGCAAATATGTAACAAATGTCTCTGTTACTTCACGGCTATATCTGAGGTAACAGCCAGCACAGCCATTTTAATAGATATGTTACATCATAGTAAATCCAATGTAGAAACAATTTCTTCATTGATTGTATGCCGTTCATACTAAAATTTTACATGAAAATATCGGATTAAATGTAGTTACNTAAAAATAGCTAAACCATTTGTTAAGTACTTTCGTCCCCAGCTGACCACAGATGAAGGAAAAGATCCGAGAGAAAATGCTTGTTTTCGTTCTCCCTTTTTTTCGACCTTAGCTAACGAATTATTTTGACCAGTTTCAAAGGCAAATATGTAACAAATGTCTCTGTTACTTCACGGCTATATCTGAGGTAACAGCCAGCACAGCCATTTTAATAGATATGTTACATCATAGTAAATCCAATGTAGAAACAATTTCTTCATTGATTGTATGCCGTTCATACTAAAATTTTACATGAAAATATCGGATTAAATGTAGTTACATTTTGTGGGGATGGGTAGTTTGGAAATTAAGTGGAAATGGGAAATCTTCATAGAAGGAGACTATGCGTGTTGATTTATGCACGGTAGACGCTTAGCAGATTAAGAGTGTAAATTCCCAAGATAGGAAACTGTTGTGAAATTAGTGAAATAAAATTTCTACCCTGGAAACTAAAGGAGATTTCTACAAAGCCAGTGATAACAAGAGTATAAGTTGGGGAGTACGAGATATGTGTCAGGAGGCTCAAGTGCAAAGAGTTGCCACTCCTTTAACAGGGGACATACCTGCCATAGGTTATGTAAGTTTACCCATAGATGTAACAAAGAGGGTTGTCTGGGAGAACACCCCGGAATTAGATGTCCCAAGTTTCCAAGCCCAACAGGAACAAGTCATGTGACAAACAGCCAATGGGGCCCAGGATTTTCTAGGGGTGGGGGTAACAACCCAGGCAGCAACCCCCATTAATGTAGATCGTTTGGAAAAGGAGTTGATGGACTATCCCGATGGTGTTTCCATGCGTACTTTATGCTCTCAACTTCGGTTTGGGGCACGTAAAGAACACCCTGTTTTTATGGCCTACCAAAGATTCACAGTCTTTGAAAATGTTCCACCACTGCGCCCTATCTGTAGTGGGTATCATTCATGCACAGCTAAACTTTCTGAGTGGGTAGACAGCTTCATAATCTAAATGATCCCTCCAATATATCCGATGGCCTCCCTTGAGTTTTAAAGGAACTATGGCACTCCCAAGGAACTTTAAATCATCAGCGTGGTCTTTTTACAAGCACAAAGATGAAAATGGGGAAAGGAGGGATTTGCGTGTCAATTCAATGGAATCGGAACTACAAACTTCGCCAATGCCTCTTGTCGCAAACTCCTTTTTTAAGGCTTTGTCAGCAAAAATCACACTTCCTACCATTTAAACTTAAATATTTACCAAGCCCCCCCCCTCCCCCTAAGTCAATGTTGTTTTTTTGAGTTGGGACACTTGTTGCATGATATTTTCCGATTTAGAGAAATTCGCAACATTGACTTGGGGGGGGCAAGGGGGCGCAACTTCCATTCTCAGTATCTACTTTTTCCTCTTTTGTGCCAAGGGTTTTGGCGAGGATTGTCTGAGCGCGGGTAAAAAGGTGGTGTACGTTGCAACGCGTTGGGCACTAAAAATAAGACAAAATCAGTTGGGACAGTAATTGAATCTTGATAAAATCAAATCTATATGCTTCTCTAAAAAATTTAATCACAATAAGCATACTAATCATGACTGTTGTTTGACGTAGTAATTGATTTCATTAGACTATAAAATCGTATGATCAAACCATTCGCTATTCTTTCACGCTTGCATACGGAAAAACCAAAAAGATTCTACTGCAAAATGGCTTACCACCGAGCAATTTAACCTCTTGTGAGGGCTCTTATAAAGCTGAGACATTCAGAAAAAGCTTCCGACTTAAGCAAAGAATTCAAGGTCTCTCGCCGACAAGTTTATCGTATTTGGGCAGAGCCACCAGCAAAGAACAGTGCAAGAACAACAAAGAGAAATCTCGGTGGTCGACCCTCAAAGCTGGATGCACGAACGAAACGACAAATTTTGCGCCAAATGAAACTTCTTCGCCAGACGGAGCCTAACTGGACAATAAAATGGCTAATAGAAAGTGCAGGAATTTCTGGAAATGTTTCAGTTTGGACAGTAAGTCGTGTTTTAAACGAGCACGGCTATAAATATAGGCAAACCAGGAGAAAGGGTTTGCTGTCGAACAAAGATAAACAAACGCGGGTTGACTTTGCAAAAGTGGTACTTTCTAATTACGACGACAGCCTTTGGACAGAAAAGATTGCATTTTACCTCGATGGTGTTAGTTTTGCCTACAAAAGGAATCCAAAAAGTCAGGGACAAGCGCCAACTGGGAGATTTGGAGACGTCAGTCGGAGGGGCTATTATCAGAATGCACAAGCAAGGGCAGCAAGAGTGGCACCGGCGGGAAGTACCTTCGAATTATTGCAGCGATATCGTATGACAAAGGTGTGGTAGCTCATGTCCCGTATGAAAAAATGGACGGAAACTATTTTGCTTCGTTTATAAGTGAACAGTTTGAGACTATGTTCCTTGCCTCTGGAAAGAATACAAACACTTGGCTTTAGGACGGTGACCCCTCGTAAAACAGTGCGGTTGCAAGGGCGAAGATGGATGAAATTGGGGCAGAGTTATTTCCAATCCCTCCTTGTAGTCCTGATATAAACCCGATAGAGAACTTTTTCCACCTGGTGAGAAGAAAACTCACAAAAGATGCGATAGACAGAGACATAACGTTCGAAACGATACACTACTTTCAGTCTCGAATAATACAGACAATGCATGACATACCGTTGGAACATATCAACAAAACAATATGTTCACTCCCAAAGAGAATGAAAGAGATAATCAAATGCAAAGGAGAACGCCTGAAATATTGAACAGCAATTAAGAATCAAAAGATAACTGCGAGCACAGAACGAAAATAGACAGAATTTATATCTTCCTTTATGTATTGAGTAGTAATAGCGTTATTGATTACACAGTTGTAATTTATTTGTTGAAAGAACCATAAATCTATGAAAATAATGGCCTAAATTCTATGTTCGTGTCTCATTTACAAAGACATTGTTTTAGTTTCATGTGTCTTTCACTGTTCGAATAGATTGTGAACACTTAAACAAAGATCGTTATTTTCTCGTAATTTTGCGGGGCTGCAGCTTGCACTGTACACAAATATTAACGAAGCTCAAGAAAGTTAGGCTGTTAACCAGACTCGGTTGTCTGTTCAACAGGCTAAAACACATTCTCCAAACGTTTATGTTTACAGCTGTGTGCATGTAAAAAAATAGTGCAGTTGTTGCTGCACAAGCATAATATTGCTGATTTAAGAAACTCACGGATCACACCACGGGTCACACTACGGGTCACACCATTGATTGACGTTTTCTATTGAAATTGTATAGAAATTGGCACGGGTCACACGGGTCACACGGGTCACAGTTATTTTTTATAAAAATATTATCTAGTATATTTTTTATAAAAAATTACCGTTACCCGTGTGACCCGTGTGACCCGTTCCAATTTCTATACAATTTCAATAGAAAACGTCAGTCAGTGGTGTGACCCGTAGTGTGACCCGTGGTGTGACCCGTCTAAAATCTAAATGTCCAGAATGTCTGAAATTAGCGTAAACATAACAATTCAACCAAATTAGTAAAGAAAATTCAGTGATCACAGAGTTACTGTTCATCGGCGCCAAGCATAACGAGTGTGCAGAAACAACGTGGGCAAGGCATCATCTCCTTCTGTTCCCGTTCATTCATTTGGTGCTGGAATGAGAAGACCCTCCAGCGAGCAGTCATCATTTCTGTCTCCCGTGAATCTTCCACACCAAATCTGCCCATGTGAACAATCGGAGCTTTGCTCGTTGCGAAGATGGGCGTGTCCTTGTCAAGGTAAATATCTCGTGCATATTGCGACTTGGGGGCTGGAAAGTGAACACCCTGCCCTTCCAAGAGTAGCAAAAGGTCGTTCCACGAAATCAGGCCAGCTGACCAACGAAAATCATTCAAAAGAATGACCTCGGCATCCTCAACACCTAACCAAGCATAGGTAGTTGTTGCCGGATTTGAGAATGTTTTAAAAATTTTCCGTAGAGGCTCCAACAGAAAGGTCTTACCACAATTGGCAGGGCCACCAATGAAATTGTTTCTATATTTGCCACGCCCATTTATCAACAGGTTTCACAAAGCATCGGCAAATACGAATGGGTTGATTTGGTTGTTGCGAAGAACTTCCTTAGCACAGCCTAGCCATTCACCACCACACTGTGCAACACAATCCTTTCCAACAGTCTCAACAATAACTTCAATTCGTGACTTGTTGGCACGGGCGATTCTACTGGGTGCTTCTTGCATTCGCCAGGTACAGCCAATCAGCTCGTTCAAGGCTTTTGGAGTTTTCTTCAAAATAAACTCAGCGAGGTCAGTCTTGCCTTCTTCTTTCTGAATATTGGCCAAAGCAAGAAGTTCAGTATCGTTCTTAATGTTGTTTTTTAAAAGATACTCGGAAACCTCGAAATTCGATAGGCGTCTCATCTTTTTGCTTCCTTGAGAAGAGCTAATTCCGCTGGTAGAAGGGGTAGGCTCAGATTCATGTGGCACTGACTGTCGTTTCAGTGAAGTGGATCTACGCAGGGCTTGAGAGCAAATCTTAGTTTTGGGAGACTTAGCATTTGACAGCTTAGGATGATTCTGGCTGAGAAAAACTCCTCGTTGTGCTTCACGGCGTAGTGATAGGCTGTGTAATAGCCATAATGTTTATCAGAGAAATGGACAGAAATGCCTTTGTTGTGATATAGGTGCATCTTTGCTGCCTTCCACCGTACATTGGAATCAAATTTCAACGCAACATGATAATGCTTCTTCCCATCGTTGTGCTCCTCTTGACTACATACCCAATGCAACAGATGAGACTTACTCTTTCCCAATGAAAATGCCTCCACCACACATTCACCAAAACTTTCACGTGTTGGAAACCTCTTTAGAGCAGCTTGACTGTAGGTAATAAAATACGTTTTGTGGACACTACCAAAATCTAACGCTGAATCACTGCTTCCATTTCTTCGAAATCGCAACCAAAAGTTCACTTCTAAATTCCATGTAACTATTTCAAGAGTGACTTGAATATCGCAATCGACATGATAGCAGCAATATGGTATGGTATTATGGGGCATAACTGAATAACCAGACAAAGGATTAGTAGGACCGGGCCCTAACAGACCAGACCCTCGGGGAATACCCATTACTTTCCTTCCAGCTTTTGTTTGCAATGGCGGCCAACACAGAAGTTTCGCTCCAAAGTAAGATAAGGCTTTATGTAAATTCTACCTTCTGGATGCCACAACAAACGCAAAATGCGTGGTATTTCAAATCTTATAACCAGCAGACAAACTTTGATACAGCCTCAACCCATTGCACACTAGGCCTAAGTATTTAACTACATGGCCTAAATATTTTACCTCTCTGCCTTGCTTGGTGATTCAAGTTGTTGCAAGGACGCCGTGATGCCAGCCACGCTGTATTCCATCTCCACAATCTCAATTTCTGGACTTGATTCTGGCTTCTCCATGCTCTTTGGAAGTTAGTTTGGGACTGCAAAATTATTTAGTAGGCAGCTTTTTGATAACATATTTGTTTGTAATGTTTATTGTGAATGTGGTAATTGGCAGATATATGGGGTAAGGCGATCTCGAAAGTGATAATTTCTAGAATGTTAATAGAACCATTCTCTTAAACCACACATTGACCCGGGCATTGACCCCACTTTTCTTTGGTAAATCTCATGGTCACAATATTGAATCTCAGAATGTGCATTTGTGTGCATTTGTTTTCTCGTATCATGCATGTGCACTCACCTTTTTACAGGGCCCACAGGTGTAAAGGAGGTGAAATACGCCACCGTGTGAAATTGGCCGATGTATGACATTCGCTATGAAATTCAACACAACTGGCCGATTTCACATTTCATGAAATTCAACGCTCTCTTGGCTCATGTAATACTCTATGAAATACTCCACAGATGGCCGATGTCATTAGGGATGAAATTGTCCATCTGTCAATTCTGTGTAAAATACGCCATGTGTGGACGATTGCATGACTGTTGACATTGTCCAACATTGAAGTAACTGTGAAATACATCAAGTGGACGATTTCATGGTGTTTGGCATCGTCCACATTTTTGATGTTCGGTTTATCGCATGTTTTAAGTGAGGTGAAATTGGCCATGAAATTCGCCACAATGTGACATCCTCTATGAAATTCAACACTGGCCGATTTCATTCTTCGTGACATTCAACAGCTGGCTATAAGAGGCGAGAGGCTGCAAGAGTATCTTTTTAGCATTTTTTCATAACAAATTAGTGTGGAAGATATGAATTAAAAACAAAACATCTTTTTTTATTTGGACACTATTTTCTAAAATGTTGTCGAGGCCCTTAAAAGAGCAGAAATTTGTGCAAGAAGAGACTTAACAGAGAGACAATATTTCTTATATTGTTTGGAGATCTGAGACAGGATGCATTTTTGTCCAGGAACTAAATAACTTACTTGGACAGTAAACAGCCACCAAATGTCTCAATATTTTCTGTCTCACGAGGAACATTGAACATTCCTGTACTAAAAGAATTCTGGCTTAAAAAATGTTTCCAACAAAGGATTTCTAGGCTAAAAGTTTCTTATTCTGGTTCTTTTAGATTTCTACAAATACATGTTGAACTCAAAGCAGAATTGTAGTCAATCGGGGCATCCACGTTCAGAAATTAAGGCCCGCGACCGAACGCTCACGCGAAAGAAATATAGCAAAGGGCAACAAAGGTATATGTCATATTTCTCGAGAATTTATGGGGTAATCCCCTCCCCCAAATTTTGCTTAAACTCTAAACAAATATTCATTTCACATTTTAAGTTGAGCAAATTGAATTAAAGGAAGTGGTTTTCAAATGTTTTGTGACACCAAGATGTATTTAGACTTCAACCTGCTCGAGAAGTCTGGCATTTAAGCCAATTGTTTTTCTCAGAAGAAGATGGCCTAAACCGGCCTAAAAGTACGGTGAACTTAAACTTCGGTGGAATGAGCAAATAAAGTAACTCAACTGCATCCATCCATTAAAATCAGCATCAGGGAGGTACAAGGTATGTTTGAAACCGAAAATTAATTTGCCCACACAGTTTTCCAGGGTGAATTCCCGAATCTGACATCGCTCTCTTCGAGGGAAAAATTTTATTATCCGGCGCGCGATCGATCGCTTCCAAAGCTTCCAAACGAACGTTTGGGCGCGTGCCTGTGCACTATTAATTGATTCATCATAGTGAGAGGTGTGCAATAGCATTATTTATTTGAATCCCTCTGAATCCCTTTGGAGAAACTGTAATTTTGATTAGCCACATGAGTATTCGGTGTCTGTTTGTTCTGGCTGATATCTTGCACAATAAAATTCAAATGGTTTATTTTGATGTCTGACTGGCCAGATCAACAATAGGGAATAAAATCTTGAACAATAAAAATTCAAATGCTGTATTTTGATTGGATAACATAAAGGAAATGACAGGTATGTTTTTGAGTCACAACTTTGATGGCCTAAGTAAGTAACTTGAGTTCTTGGGATACTTCTCATTCTCAAAAAAATTGATCATGACATTATTCATAGTGTAAGATAGATTGGAACAACAGTCTATAAGTTGTTGAGCTCAGAAGAACCACTATGACACATCAAAAGTGGGAGAACAAGACGCGGAACAAGATTGGGAAGGATCATGGCCTAAACTGCCGGGCAGTTTTCTGATAGAGTAATGATGAGGTAGGTAGGTGTGTTGATATCATCTTTCAAGTGATATATAAAACAGGGTTCAGTTAGGATTAGTATATACGTATAGGCACAAGACAGTATAGGGACAGTGTGTGGAACTGCATTAGCGCCCACTTTTCTTCTGTTTCACTTTTTATAATGCCTTGCATGTACCTTGGATATGCACCACATTTATAGTATTTTTATTTTTCTTTCAGGTGCACATAATCATAGTCATGACACAACTGAAAAGAGACAGTGGATATCAAACAGCATCATCCTATATCTGATGAAGAGTGAGCTCTTACTGACAGCTGGTTGTGATGATAAGGCAAGACAGAGACAAACAATTTCTGAAAGAGAACATTTTCACAATCTCTATGTTTAAAATTATCAGTGAAATAGAGGGGTGAGCCTTGCATCACTCTTCTGAAATGGTGTACAAGATTTTTTTAAATGATAGGGTTTGTTGCTGATTTTTCTAGAAAATAGAAGGATTTTTTGCCAAAGGTGTATGAGAGTTTTATGGAGTAATATGCCCCTCTGCAATATCATTTAGCGCTATTGTTGAGGGGCCTATATCTCTTTTAAAAATTTCGCACACCTTTAGCGAAAACATGTTTGTTTTAGCGACAACATGTTTGTTTTCAGTCCATTTAAAGTATATTGTTTTACACATCTTGTGTGCCTTTACAGAAGAGTGATACACCTGTTAAGAGTCCCTCAGAGTCGAGCAAAACATTAGATTATTTGGCAGATATCTTAATTTGTTTTGAATAATCTGTATTAAGTTCGTATACTGAATTTGTTTGAATGATGATATGCTGAAACATAGTCAAAAAGTCTCATAATTTCAGTTGTCTCTTTCTTGTCTAAAGTAGCGTACTTCGTGTGGCAGATTCATTTTTTCTGATGTCAACATTTATTCATTTTGTACGAAAAAGAGCAATTTTTGTCCTTTTCATCATCTGGTAATAGCTCATAGTTTTTTACTACAAAAGGTATAACTTATTTCCTCCAATGGCTAAATTGCTCAAAGGGAGTGGTGTTCATAATAGTGCGGTCAGTCATTAAACTCTTAAATGAAAAAGGATGTTTCCAACATCTTCATCCACTGCCTCTTCAGGGGCCACTAGCTCAGCCATATCCTTCAAACATATTGCAAAGTGTTAATGTATGTTGCAGCTTCACCACAATGCATATTTTCTATGGCTAAGATGTATGATCCAGTTGCAGTGGACACTTGAAAACCCCCTACCTCCTCAAAATTATAGTTCATACCGTCACAGTGCAACACAGAATTATCATTTGACAACAACGCCTCCTGGACTTGCAACTTTGCTAAAATTCCATTTAAACAAGCATTGTTGCTGCCTAGCTCTTTTTTGGGAGTTTATTTACATCTACATTAGCCAAATTTTTAAGTACTATGTGTACCAGGTCAGCACAGTTCTTAACGCTGACATTTCTATGAAACATCTCATAGTAAACTGTACGAATTTCATCAGTGTATTTTCCGTCTTTAAATTTTGTTATTGTATCCCTCTCTAAGTCTTTAATTTGGCATTGGAGATCTGCAGATAAATCTTCAAAGTATTTCAAAATTTGTCTTGAAGAGTTTCCAATTTTTTTTGTTAACTCTGAAACTTTCTTTGTTTCATTGGAACAATTTGATCATTCTTCTCGGATCTTTTTTCCATTATTTTCATTCTTTCTTTTAGCTCCCTTATCTCATTTTCAAGAGTGATGATTTTTTCACTTCTCCTGACTTCTCGCTTCCTGGTGTTCCTAGCCCAATAATATGCTAACTGTTGGTTTCTTTCTTTGACTTCCAGTGTAAGAGCCTTGGTTTTATGTTCTTCCCTCTCAAGTTTGCCCTTTAAATCCACCAGTTTCCTATCTTTAAGTATAGTCTCTTTTTCAGTTTCTTCAAAACTTTCATTCATAATTTGAACATTTTTTTCGCTTACTTTTTCAATACTTTGATCAAGCTCTGATAAAATTTCTTCTTCCTTTACTTCATAAGTGTCGCGTATTTCATGTGATTCTCTACATGATTTAACTTTTAGTGACTTGTAGTCTGTTTTCAAAAGTTGTTCCTTCTCCAAGCATCTTCTTCAGTCTTCTACAATCGAACTTGGTTTCTCTACCATCACAATTACACAGCTTCTGGTTCTGTCTTGTTGATGATCTTGAATTGCATCCTATGCCACTGGTTCACGTTCATTTCATTTCACCGTACGTCCTGTTCTAATGTGTGCATAGTGTGTGCATGTGCATTGTCGATATCCCGGATCTTGTCAAGACTGGCCAGCCCGGCATACATATAAACACAAACTGCTGTTTACAAAGCTGTGACCAGGTAAGTAGGATCTCACCTGAAGGGGAGCCATCTTGCTAACGGGCCACCTCGCCTCTTGTATTGGTGTATTGGTTACTTATCTGTATTATTTGTATAATGTTGTAACAAGGGCCGAAAGACAAGATTATAGTTGTTCCCACTGCAGGTAAGTTCTAATGTGTGTAAAACTTACCTTTCCATATCCTGTTCATGAAGAATTTTCTTGGTTTTGCTTTTTAAACAACATATTATATCATCCTTT
>REGL01000617.1:129703-150667 GCA_004194395.1 Aurelia aurita complex sp. Pacific | reverse complement strand
AAAAAAGGTTCTCATTAAGCAAGAGGTTAAGGCAACGAAAACTGACAAAGTTACCATTGATGGTGTAAGAGAGGATGACAGTGCATACAAATCAAGATCACACAATCTACTATCTGTATTATTTGTATAATGTTGTAACAAGGGCCTAAGGACGATATTCTAGTTGTTCCCACTGCAGTTAAGTTCTAACGTGTGTAAAACTTACCTTTCCACATCCTGTTCGTGAAGAATTTTCTTGGTTTTGCTTTTCAAACGACATATTATATCTCATCCTTTCTCAAGTTGAAATAAACCGCATGCTCCATCATCTTCCATTTTGAATTTGGAGAACTGACCTGAACGAAAGCACGGAAATGAGGTTAATCTCACGCCAGCGTTGGAAGGGAGGAGAGGGAGGATGGGTGTGACATGCGCCGTCTCTTATTTTTTCCTCATATACCAAGGCTTGTAACCCAGCCACTACTATATATAGAACTGTGTCCTGACACCTCGCGAAATGTGATTGGGGGTGGTGTGGTTGCGCGCGCTTTTAAATAATTTAACAAGAGTGTGCCAGTTTAAAAAAGGATTGCTCATATGATTGATGGAAGATGGCAACTGTTGGAGCGTACAGCTTCTGTGGTAAATAGACCTTCTGGTAAGAATTTGATTTCTTCTCACTTAGTTGTTCATACCAAGCGAGCTGCTGATATTTTCAAACGAAGCAAGGCTATGATAACTTACATGTGAAGTAGTTGCTTCTTGAAATCGCTGCACGTCCATATTAGGCCCATTTGCTGGGAGGAAAACCACTACCAGTAGCAATCTAAATGTTCACATTATGATTCTATTTATTTATAGCTGCCACAAGGAAATTGTACAAGGACTATTTACCATCAGCAACAATGAGAAAAAATGATGCATACCAAAAATATTTGAGAAAAGCTACGGATTCAGGGATGAGGCCTTTATATAAGAACTATTTCCGAGTGGTGATGAAATCAGTTTTCAATGTTGAGTTCAAGGAAATAACTGTTCGGGACTTAAATGGCAATGTAAAAAGACATAGTAAGTATCTCTTTAGTTTTATGCATTTGCAGAGTATACAAATTCCTTATTTGCTCTGAACTTTCTTCCTGTTGCACTTGCATGTGTTCCTTTTGCAGTTTCTTAACTTCTTTTTGATGTGAATCCACACTTTACACATACTTACATACATACAAAGGCAAAGGCCTATTGGTGTGGTGTTAAAATTTGCGAGATTCTGGTAAAGAACGAAAAATTTAAATGAATTTGACAAAATCTTCATCAGATAAATTAGGTTTTCTCTAGCTACTTCTGGTGTAGATGCTGCTGTTATAACTACCCTTCTATGGTCAATGAATGTTGGCAGTTCACCACTTACCATTCTCTCTGACCAACATTACTTATTTACCCCTGTGTATCCCATACTGTACCTCATACTGTCATTTGGCTTTGTACTGCATTTTGCGACTATTACCGAAAACTGAGGAAAATTTCTTAACTGCGAATTTACATATAAGTTAATTGCTCTAGTTGGTCTTCTTAATTCTTGGGAAGAGGCTGGGATTTCATATGAAATGATAAAAGTGCATAAAATGGATGTGAGAGATATTTTGTATCATTGAGAATTACATGCAGGACTGCCAAAGTCGCATAACTCTTAGACATATTGAATGAATAATTTGAATCATAGGTGTATTGCTTTTTCTAGGAGTATATTTTGGCATCGACAGGAAGCAACCAGAAGCAATCTGCCTGCCCAAGACACCCTTGTCAGTGATTAACCAAAATGTGGGTTTGTGTTCTTTCCAAGGTAAATCTGAGACATTCTCAATTTATGATTTACTAAAATCATGGAAAGCACCCAAGTGTGGCCAATTTCCAGCTGACCCCAAATGAAAATGACGTTCAATTTCATTTGACAACGCCTTGACTGAAGGATGGGTATTTTATTACCAGATCAATAACAGTCAAAAAGAATTTAAGCTGGAAATTTAGAGTTGGGAATATCCCAGGAACTATTTCACAGTTCCAGGAGAACATTCCATTAACCCTGTCTTCGATGGATGATCTTTTTCCTGTGTTGACAAGTGCACAATTTGGAAAATCATGTTATTTAGGTATTTAGAGCTGTCAATTGTCATGGACTTCTGAGTCCTGGCAGCATGGCATCTATGTGCAGTAATTGTGGCATCTTAAATAGGGTTCTGAAGGTCCAATTGAATAGGTATTATGTATCAAATGGATATGATAGATGTAGGAACTGACATACTGACAGAATGATGTATTATTGTTTGATTGCTTTCATGTCCATAAACAATGAACCAATTTTCAAAAATTTTGTTTTATTTGATTGCCTAAAGAATAAATTGTATTTTGCGATGTTGGTTTCGGTTTTATCAAGGCGTTTTCATGTCGAAAAGAAGATTGATAAACCTGCTCAAATTCGAGCCTTAGATGGCATGCGAGAGACACGGCCTATTTTTCCAGTCAATATTTTAGATGTGATACAAAAGGCTGAACTCGTACATATTCATATTCTCAGAACTCAGTATTATCTGAATTGGTATTCTCTGAACCACATATATTCTCTGGGCAACATGTAAGTTCAGCCTTTTGCATCACCTCTAAAACGTTGACTATAAAATGTTGGTTGGGGGGGGGAGGGGGTGGAATCCACCCCCAGGTGAGATAGGGTTAAAATGAAAAAATTGGCCTAAACTGCAACCTTTTTTTTTTTTTTTTTTTTTTTTTTGATAAAATTAAGTTTTTGAAAATTGGTTCATTGGTTGTGGACATACAAGCAATCAAACGATAATACATCATTTTGGGACACCATAATAAGGCTAAAATATACGATTTAGATTCCAACTCTCTTCTATTCAAGGATAACCTCTTTCTAGCCTTTGATTCATTTTTGATCGGCATTTGCCTTCTGTTTCTCTGGCTTTTTCTTGTTTTCGGAGCTTGCGGAACTTCCATAATCTTACATTTATGGTTTTATAAACACCTTAAATGCTAACCTGCCTATAAATGAATAAGAGAAGGCTCAAAAGTGCCAACAAGCATATGCACAACTGTTAGCTATATTGAGCCAAAGCCGGAGACAAACCTGCAAAATGATGAAAGCCCGATGCCAAAGAATTGGTTAAACGCCGTGCCTATAGCGGAAACAATGAAGAAATTGGAGCAAATGGAAAAAGAATGCCTGAAAGAATTCAGACTTTACCATGGAGCCTTCATAACGGAAGGTTTAAAGAATGTAACAGAAGAGCAGTGACAAAATGGAACAATGCACGACTATGTTGACATTGGCATAACAAATGACCGAAATGATATGACTGTTTGCAACAAACGTTGCCATGTATATCCTCAAACAGGAGGGAACCAGCTATGCCCTCGCTGTAAACATAATCCACAGCATTATGACAGTGGTTTTGACGTATACTATCGAACACCCTCCATGCATCCAGAAAGCCCTCCATTAGTTTCAGTAGGAGAACGACTGATGGAAAATCCAGATAGCTACGAGTCCGTAAAGAATGTTATGAACCATGTTCGCAAACTTGTCTCTGTTGGTTACAACAGAAAATTGACTACCCTGCATTCTGATGGGGTCCCTTACATGTATGCATCACATTTACAAGATAATCTTTTCGTCTGTGATATTTGTTCCGAAGAAGTACAAAATGATGACAAAGCAGACCATTCAAAGGCACATAGCAGTACTGCCACATATGCCCGGTCTTTGGTGACATCGTTCTTTGACCAGGCCTTGGCCATATTGAAATGAACTTGGCTAAAAAATTATTTAAAGTGTGCTGGGAACCTTTCTTATCAATGGTGGCAAAAGGCCTCGGTGTCCAGACACCAAGAACCCAGGACGTGTTCAGGAATGGGATCAACCATCATCGATCACGACAGGTACTGGAGGCCTCACTGCAGACATTAATTATGTTTACTAAAATTGATAGCCCCTACTGGAGAAGGGTACCAGAGATGGGTGCAGGATGAGGTACAGGATGGTTCTTACATGTTTCTATACCATATAACATTTTCCTACTTGCTAGCATTTATTTGCAATATTTTATCAATCATCTACTGTGTAATTGGAAATTAAAACTTGGGATGAAACCAGTTGCCTTTGTACAATTTGTAAATAGACACTGAATTCCTTTGATTGTAAATTAGCATGTATTACTATAGGTTTATTGTAATTAGTTGGTGTAAATTAGCTTTATTCTTTTAAAACTATGTAAATACCAACTTTAAATAAATATATGAAATGAAAAATATATGAAATGAAAAATGTATCATTGATGAAATATATTTCAGAGATTACGTTTTTCTGGGTTATCAAGAAAAAAATACTACTAAATTGGGGAAGCGATCAGTGAATTATTGTGTGGGAGAAGATGTCATCTCTCAAACGTGAGAGAACTCTTTCACAACAATGAATCTTAAAATTATTTCTTATAGACAAAAACGGAAAAATAGGATCCAAATCTTCAAGCAGTAAGTTTTTATGTTTGTTATCAGTCAAAGTGATTTATCAAGTTCATGTTTGCCATCAAGAATATGGTAATTTAGTACCTTCTTTAATGTCTACATTTGTCCTCTCCATAGACCCTTCTGTCTTCCTTAACATTGAAATCAACTATTCCACCTACATGCCATCTGTGAGGTTTTGGAAGTGTCGTTAGTAGCAGCGGGCATTGAAGATTTCTAAAGCATTCAAAATGATTCTTGCCAATGATTCTTTCCAAAGCTACCAATAGTTACACCCCCCAGTAACAACCCCGCTGAAACGATGCCCCGCCAAGAAAATTTGTTTCCCAGCTATTTTTGAGTTTAAGAATTTTCCCTGCCTTGTTTCTGTTATTTCCCCGCTGAAATTGTGGTTCCCTGTCGAAACAGCAACAGCTTATCGGCATCAGTGTGCCCAAGGAATACATTTGTTTCAAATGTTATATAGCAGCTGAGATCGCATTCGCACAATAAAGTAACAGCTTCTGATGCTGATACAGTAAACTGTATGCTTCCGTTTGAAAAGAAGCCGTGCACTCTTTCTCCTTCAAGCACTGCTTCGCAGATTTGGCTGATGAGCTGCTTCATTCTGGTGTATAGATTGTATATCTTATAATCACACTGTAGAAAGAAACAATCCAAAATTAGACACTGGAAAATGCATACGCCATTGCAATTATCAGTCACGATACAGGAACTGAAATTATCTTCTGAAAGAAGTAACACTTCCACATCTTGGTCTTCTGTTTTCTCTAAACGATATATGTCCTCCGAGAAGGTATGTTTGTCTCCTGCTGAGTATCCTGAATTTGTGATCTTAAACGATGGGTTGCTGTCGTGATTCTCATCCACATCATCATCATCATCATCATTATTATCATCGTCAGGTTCTTCGAATACATCAAATATGCTTTGCACTGTTCTCCGAGAAGGTATGTTTGTCTCCTGCTGAGTATCCTGAATTTGTGATCTTAAACGATGGGTTGGTGTCGTGATTCTCATCCACATCATCATCATCATCATCATCATCATCATCATTATTATCATCGTCAGGTTCTTCGAATACATCAAATATGCTTTGCACTTCAGCATCATTTTCCAAAGCTTTCTTGTATTTTGATGCGGCAATATCAATTTGTTTCCTTGCAAAATACTTTCCCTTTTTAATCACGGCAATGATTCCGCTTAAAACATGCATGTTTTCGCTTTCGTGTGGTACCTGCCTCTTTCCTGTTGATGAAGGTAGAAATCTTCAAATAGGACATCAGCATGATCCTCCAGAACATGAATGATCAGAATGTATTTGCTCCCTTTGGCAAATGGGTTTATTCTCTCGCATACCCTTTTCGAGGAATTACCAATTTTTGAGGAATCAACTCTCAGAGGAATTTTTACAATTAACTAAGAAAAGATCGAGCGAGGAAATTTGCAGTCGATATGAATGTGAATATGATGCATACAGAATTGAAGTTCTGGACAAATATGAAGTCTGTTGCATCAAATGTTCTGATTCTCTTTCCTTTGACCCACGCACCTGAAACCAGCGAAGGTAATACTGATACTATTGATAAAAAAATCAACAACTAGCTTCTATACCCGTATCGAGGAAATCAAATCATACTCTGACGAGAACATAAGTCCGAGATGCGTCTGAATATATCCCAGTATTTTTTGTCATGTATCTACGTCAAGTTTACAGACTTCTCTCTATTGAGGAACATGGGATCCATTTTCAATGCAAACAAATGAAGTGAATGATAATTACCATTACAAATCTTTAACACTGCTGCCATGCCCTTTAAGTTGATATCATTAATACTTACCCTTGGATGTATGGAATCAATTTCTCTTTGCGGTGAATGCCCAGGAATACCCCATCCTGTTGCAAAAGAATAGAGTATATATCTTAAGATTTTCCTGAAATACCAGAACAGAATGGAAACGTTGCACTCTTCTTCTCCCTGCCAATGAACGCTTCCCTTGATGCAGATTCATTTTCTCTAAGGATCGACAAAAGAAGCAAAATGGTGCAAAACAGTGATAAAAGGAAATGACATAAATGATGCAAACTTTTAGACACCATTCAAAGAGCCACCTAGTTGGTATGGCCAAGTGTTGAACGTGTTAGCACACAATGAACCCCAGCAGAATAGCTTCCTACAAAGAGCAACAAATAAGGACAGTTTCAAAAGTTTCTGTAAAAAGGATGGACATTGAAAGGAAGGCGTTTATAGTTTTATGACAGGTAAGTTAAAAAGAGTTGATTTTTCAACTTACATGATATGTCTTGTATTTTGTCCAAAATCTTAACTTTACACGCTTCAAGCTGGGGCAGCACTTAATATTTGTAATAATTGACATGATCTCGCATTTCTCTCAGGAGTAAAGGCAGCTCCTCTTTTAAAGGGCACTTTTCGTCGTCCCCAAAACCATAAATATAGCAACCGGCTTCCTGCTTCCGGAAGTGGACGTAACTGATGATAATTCTGATGATGACTGGCCTAATCCTTCAAGCTGCTCTCTGCTTTTCTTGTTCTTCGCTTTCTTGTTTGCCTTTGTAAGCTCGTCAAGGGACTCTTTCAACTGACTACTAAGTTTTTCTAATTTTTGCTTGAGTTTCCTTTTTTCGGGTCTAACTATTCACCACCTCTAGCTCCATGAGCGTCCGCCATTACCAAAAAAAGGACAATTTGTTGTGACATGCGCAAAGAGATTTGCGCATTGTAGCCACACAATAAGGATCAATAACAGAAATATACAACGTTTTGTCACAAAATCTAAAACGTAAGGTAGATACGGTTTTATGCGAGACCCTACTGGTCTGGCAGTATGAAAAACCCAGAAAAAAGAACATCCTCAACCTGAAAACGACTTGAAACAACCTGAATCTCTTTTCTGCCATTTGTCATTGTACATTGTATATTTGTGAAGTCTTCATTCTTTCCATGAGTTGTTGCTAGTCTGGAGGAAAATGGCTAGTTCTGGAAGGCAAAGGCATGTACGATTAGAGGTGGAAAGGGCTCTTAACAGTAGAGCAGTTGGCATTTCTTTGCCAGAAGCTGGTCTGCCAAGCACATGCTCTGGGTTTGGTGCAAGCAATATGAGGCTAATAATTCCATGACGGTGGCAGATGAAAGGAGCGCACTGTTCTGAAAAAATAATATGCCCATGGTGTTGGCCAACCAAGCGCAAATTTTACAACATCCAGGAATTACAGACCCAGCAGCAACGCGAGAAACACTGGTTGAGGTTGATATGGTGGTGGTAGTAGCGCAGCAATTAGGTCCGCTCTCTAGCAGTTTTATCAAAACTAGCCAACAATAAGTCATCCAAAATCCGGCAACTGTAATCCATGGGTCACCAAGTCATGCAATCGGCGGGTCACCAGGTCACCATGTCATGTAATCCACGGGTCACTATATTAGTGGCCGGTGGCCAAGCGGATATAGCTGCGAGCATACTTGCACATACTGGTCTGTGTAATATCAGGGTGGCATTCTTAGCTCATGTCCACACACAATGCTTTTTGAAATACCTTCACAATTTAAAGAATTCACGCAAGTCCTTAGAAACCAATGATTGATACCAAGACAATGGGCATTTTCCATTTAAATTAAAGGTTGGCACTGAGTTTGAGTAAATCTGATCATTTTGAGCAAGAAAGCCAAAATTATTGGCTTCCTCAAAACCAGAGGATTCATAATTCTCCATTGCGTTAAAAGCAACGAAATTGATTGAAAAAAACACATCTAGCCCTGTTTTCTGATGTTTATAAGTGAGACAGATAGTCATACATTGAGTTTTGTCACAACCAAGAATATTGGACATAGCTAGGGTTGCTAGGAATGGTAATGTGCAACACAAGTGCTTCTAGCCATGTCATGGGTCCATCAGATATTTTGCTTCTCAAAAGTGATGAAGTCGTTTTAAACCAACAATATTGCGTTCAGCACTCTGCTTGGTCGATGTTATTGAAGAATATGGTCATTAATTACTCTCAAATGCGTTTCCTGGCATAACTGTAAAGTTTAAGTTCATTCAATGTTAAAATTCAAGTTATAAGGTTAAGTACGGAGATAAAATCCTCTGGTTTTGAAGCAACCAGTGATTGTGACTTTCTTTCTAAAAAAACAGCAACCACTTCTCAGATTTACACAAGCTCGGTGCCAAACTCTAAGTTGATATCTCTCCTAGTCACAAATCTGAAAACAGGAAAGTTAGATTCATGCCTCCTCCACAGTAGCCATTCAAACAGCGCACATGTTTTTTTGGGACACCCTGTATGTCCACATCTAAAACCAAGGCAAGCCACCATTGGTTGTCATATTCGCAAGTGACATATCCATGAATTGCTTCCCATGCAAGGATTTCCTTGCTCGAAACATGAATGACATTAACTTTCTTCTCCTCCAATGCATATGAATATTCTTTAATCAAGAGTTTTGTTTTGCAAGCAGGAATAGAAAGGAAACAATGAAATTGTTGTGTTCCCTCGATACCCTGGCATTCCTCAAATCTTTTCTCAAGAGCTTTCCTTGTTACAACAGGATATTTGCATTGAACAAACTCAAAGTGCACTTGTGGGATATTTTTCTTTGCCCAATCAAAAATTTTAACTGGAGTTTGAATTTGGTCATTGTGTGGTCTCTGCAGGCTTGCACGTGCTGCTAGACGCTTTACTGTGCCTCCAACTCCATCACAAGGGCCTTTTCCATGGGACATTGCAAAAAAATGCCACTCAGCAGGAACACCAAAATCTTCTTCATGGTGGGCTAAATTTGAAAGTTCTTTTGATTCTTGTATTGTGATGCATCAGAGAAATACATCACTTTCCTAACGGGAAACCTCTCATTCAAAAATGCAAAGAGTTTTATGACAAAACTCAATGGAAGGACAGTGAAAACACCATTGCCATCTGGAAATTGATGATAGGCAAGAAAGGGATGAATCATGCCTTGTGTATTTGTCCAATGGAAACCCTTGACCTCATCTTGCAAAACAAATGAATAGTTATCAGCAAAATCTCCAACAACAACAACTTCACCTTCTGCTAAGTTTTCCTTAGCTTGCCTTAACCCTATTTCGACCGGGAGGGGGGGGGGGACCTCTCCCCTACCAAATTTTCTCAAATATCTCCACCACTGTTGTAGATATGGTGCTGCAGCTCCTTCACTTTTCCTAAAATTTAATTGGCCATCACATTTAAAAAATGTCATGGTCAATTGTTGTACCACATGACCTCCAGATGCCCTTATTTGGAGACTGGTCACAAAGAAAATCTTAAAATCCTTGCTAAATTCTTGCAAATAGCGCTAATGATAAAGTTATATACACCATTTGATTGGTCTTGAATAATACTTTCACTTGATATATAGGTTGCTTATATTTGCTGACAACAGCAACTTTTGATATCCATGACGTCATTTGTCTTTATGACATCATATAATAAATGAATTAGGGCAATATATCTCAAAACGTGCAGAAAACAGTGTCAGGTTCCTTATTACTAACTATTTTCACTAGTTAGAAGTCCAAAAATAGAAAATAATTCACAATAGAAATCTTAATTAGTCTATTCAATGGCTAATTGCTCTTAATTAGCAAAAGTTGAAAGTTCAATTGAATTTGTTCGCGTAAATATCTTCCTCTGCTCTTATTTCCTACCTCTGGCTACAATTCTGCCTGTTATCTCATGTTAATCTGGATGAAACCTGCTTCTTAAATCAGTAGCTCGATTTTGGCCATTTTGACATTGTTATTGGTTGCCTAGCAGCAACCCAAGTGACCAATTAGATCTCTATTGTTGTTTTTGTAAAGCTAATTGTGAAAAGAACAATTGGCATAAGTTTCATTGTTATATCTCTTGTAGTTTTGAAGAAAAGAGGGGGGGGTGAAAAACGCCCTCCCCCCAGTCAAAAATATCAAAATTTCAAACCGGTCCAAATAGGAGGTAAGATACACGTGAAATTCACGTTTTGGACCACGGCCATTTTCTACTGTATTTCCTATACATGGACCACGGTATGGGGCAAGTGCCTTCTGCGGAGGCGGTACGGTGATGCATTATTTTTATCAATGGCGGACAGCTATCATCCAGGAGCTGTGGTGATACATTTCAGAATTTAAAACCTTTATTTAATTTGCTATGTCCTCTCAAGTGAAGCGTAGACGTACTTGGAAGAAAACTGTAAGTATTTTGTTGAATTTGTTACTAAGCCGTACCCAATGTATCGTTTGGTTGTCTTTTTGACTTTTCCTTTACTGAAAGTTTTAGGCCAGCCACATGTTTGCAGTTCATTTCAAGCTCTCCTTGGAAAATGCCTTGGAAAAACCCTCTGTATTGTATTACTAAACATAAATTACATGTTTGTATAGGCCAGCAAACCATGTTCTGCAGATTGTAACGGTACAGCAAGAGCAAGGTGGACGAAAATGGTTTGGAGGGAAAGTCACTTTTTTGTCCATCCCTAGGCCTAGGCCTATTTATTATATTATTTATGGGCGTACCCAGTGTGGCCACTACAATTGACATGATGGATCATTTGCTCATGGATTTCAATGATTTGAATTGAGTGCTGTGACTGTGCTTTGATAAAGGGTCATGAATCCGTTGAAAGTGTTATTTTGGGGACGAAAATCCTGACTAGAAAAGTTGCTTCTAAATAAGAGTTTAAAATCGTAAATATGCTGCTTTCATCGTATTTGAACTTACGAATTTGACAATTAACATTACTTAAACTCACTTTTGTCGAGAACACCGGAAGGAACAGATATTCACTCACTTCACAAGAAATTAAGAATTTGGGCTAAAAAAATACTGAAGTGAAAGTTTCTTAAAATTATCAGATTTTGAGTGCTGAGAGTTCCTTACAAGTTTCTTATGGAGGGTCCATAACAATCTTCATGTTCACTACCTGTGCCCTCGTGAACACTTCAAAATAAGGTTTTCTAAGCTTTTCAATTGTTTAGACATTACTCAAGTCAGACTCAAGTACCTTTAGGAGTAATATGATACAGGAAACAAGTGAGAATAAATTAAATAGGTTTAGGATTTCCTTTATCAAAATGAATAGTTTCTTCACTTATATTTTCCCAGCACTGGAATTTCTTAATTTCTTGGCGATCTGAGACATAAAAAATACGTGTAGTTGGGCAGGCAACAAGATAGTTTTAAATAACGTAGGTATTCACATGCTTAGAAGGGCCCAGGAAACTTTTACCAAATGCAAAAAAGGTTTTTCTGTTAAGCAGGGAGTGGGGAGGAGGTTCAGATATTAACTGACAAAATCCGTCAATGGGTGCGAAAGTCTATTGTTGATGACCCCTAAGAGATAATCAGTCTCTGTCATGAAGAAAACAATTCAATTCATTTAAATTTTTGCAAATTTAAAGCCAATGACAAGTACATACTGTAGCAGACTGGATAGTTATAAAGTTTGTATTTGCATGTGCATGTTAAGATGGCCCACGTACGTTTTTCATGGAAATTTAGCGGTGTTTGCAGCTCAAAACAAGAGGTGAAAACATTTGGATCTTTTGTTCATTGCCAATTGTGTGGCTCAGATTCCAGTATGGAAAGTACAATTTTCACAGAGACCTCAGTTGTGCAAGAAGGTTCCTCTGTTGCTTATCTGATGCCTGTTTTGAATACCGCATTGTTTTTCTTGGGTGTGCAAGTGCTATACTTTCCATACCGTTTCAGGTTGAAAACTGCATCATAATTTCTGCGTGTGCAAGATATTGCATGTGCTACACAAACTTTTCTGTCTTGACTTACGTAATGTATCTATGCCTAAAAAGGAAGAAGATATTGATCCACCTCATACGTGTATGGGATGGTCAAAGTTTTAGGGTAGCGCTTACTGTGTTTACTGAGTATTTTGCCCAGATGTGATGGTTTAATTGAATTGAAAATGCCACAATGGATCCTTGCGTGATGATATTTTTGTGATTGATTTTTGCTCATTTCCATTGGAATGCTAGATACATGAGATGGCCAAAAATGCAGATGAATATAGCTGACTTTTCACTGAGTGGTTTTCCTTTGTACTGATCATTTTTACTTTTAGAACAGATCAGTTGCTCTTTGCATTGTGTACTTCAGTGAATATAAACTTCATATATTCAGTCATCCGGGGGATTATTGTCAGTTTTAATATAAAACAAAATGATTGAGATAGGAATCATTCCATATTCTCTTCCATATTGGGTTAACAAATGACTGCTGTTTCAGAAATTGCAATAAACATGGTAAAATTTTGTAGATTGAGCAATTAAGGTGAAGATACTGTCATGAGAAGCTTCAACCGGTTTTAACTAATGCAATATACAGTATTGCAATAGAGAGAGTGCAGCAAGTGAGAAGTTAAGAGTGATTTTAAGTGATAAAGTTTCACTGCATTGTAGTAAAACTTGAACATTTTGCTTAATTCTGCAAAGTATATGAGATACTTAGGTGCTAAATTTGGAGGCCCCCAGGTCTTGGGTCAACTGCAGGTACCTTTATGGCTACCTCCAGTGTCCTAGAACATAGGGGCTGACAATTCATCACCTAAGAAAATATTTTTACAATGGCACGGATTGAGATCTGTCCATTGTGATATGAAAATTTTTTCAAATTGCAATTGTATAGCTCATGTACTGTAGACGTATCACTTTCCATAGGTTTCTTTTATCAGCAACCAGAAAAGAAGGCAAAGATTTGATGCTGACAATGTGCGTCAGTTGAAAACAAAGGTGCATCTGATTTGATATTCTGTTGTAGTTTGTGATAACAATCAAGATACAGCAATACTGTTGAAAAATAATTTGTACTTAATGTTTGAAATCTATACCTCATAACAACACTGTATTTCATTTCAGTAGACAAATTGCAATTATTGAAAATCTCCTCCAAACAAGATCAGCAAAAAAAATTTACAGTATGTTTACACTTTTCAAAACTTGGATTCAAAGTGACTGAATAAGACATAATTCCACCAGTAATATTTATGTAATAGAATTAACAAAGACTTTGTCAGTCATCCTTACCATGTGTTTTGCCATCACTATTTATCATAATTTTAGGTATCAGAATGGCATGTCAAGACTAAAGCTCCTATTGCATGCTTTGTGTACATCAATGGCAGAGTCAATTTCATAAGTAAGATACTGTACAGTAAGCTTGGATCTTTATTTAATTCTTTTACTTTTTGAACTTTGCAGCTGTGAACTTTGCACAGTTTGAACTTTCTTGGACCTATAAAGGATAGGTTGTATGACCTTTTGTACAATTGTTCACATTTTTTTACATGTTTTGATTTCCTAATTTATATTAGAATGGTAACCAAAGGAAGATTAGAATTAATTTTCAGTATTTTTCAGTGCATGGCTCACAGAAGGTTTACCAAATTCAATTTGTTCTCTTGAAAAATAATTATGCAGTCTCCAATTTCCAGAATGGTAAGAAAGGTAAGAAATAATTCTCTTTTAGCAAAACTTACAGGATCCTGGATGGACTTCTATCAGCATGTCTCTTGTTTAAAATATATTTTAAAGGTTACTCTGAGCAACAAACAATTCCTTTTAACAGCTACACCTAATTTACGTGAACTTGGGAGGAATGCAGAGCTTCAAAGCATCATTTCAAGATACATATGTGAAAACAATGCAGCAAGTACAGAAGGTAAGTAGCATAGCAGCATGTACAGTATGTGCTATAGGTTTTCTGAGTAATTAGCAATTTCAATTAGCAGTGAACAATTAGCGATTTCAATTTCACATTTTCATCTCCTATTAAAGATACAATTATAATAACACAATAAATGATAACAATGATATGAACATGTTTTATGACTTTGATTTCATGTAATATTTTTCTGTTAGACTCAAGCAGATAAAACAATTTTGCAAGAACTTATGCTGTTTTTCCTTTGTCAGATTGTACTTAACAAATCTTTTAAGGTTTTGATTTTTCTGAAGTTCTTACAAATTGATAGGTATTACTTTCTGTACACAGGTTTTAAAAATAGTCTTCTCCAATTTTCTTGTTATCTGTGCAATCAAAAATGAATTACATCTCATCATTAATAAATTTTTGGCAAAATTAACAAAATCGTTGATTAAGACCTATTTTTATGATATATACCCATCTCAATTTAAAAGTTATAGGAACTAGACTAGTAAAGAGTTTATTGAGTGGTGTTCTATGCATTCTTCAGTTAATTGAAGTAAGGTATGAATGTAGGNGTCAGATTGTACTTAACAAATCTTTTAAGGTTTTGATTTTTCTGAAGTTCTTACAAATTGATAGGTATTACTTTCTGTACACAGGTTTTAAAAATAGTCTTCTCCAATTTTCTTGTTATCTGTGCAATCAAAAATGAATTACATCTCATCATTAATAAATTTTTGGCAAAATTAACAAAATCGTTGATTAAGACCTATTTTTATGATATATACCCATCTCAATTTAAAAGTTATAGGAACTAGACTAGTAAAGAGTTTATTGAGTGGTGTTCTATGCATTCTTCAGTTAATTGAAGTAAGGTATGAATGTAGAAATAATTTCTCTTTAAATTTTTTATAAAACCTTAATGAAAATTAATTTATTTGTTGTATGCACTTTTTGTTGCAACTTATTCTCGTACAAAGGTCGTAAATATGTTTTTTTAAATAAGAAGTTTCCAAAACTACATTACAAACTCTGTAAGTTCCACCAGCTTGGAAGTGTCAACAACTTGATTGCCCTCTGTGGCGATTGAAAATTTATTTCAAATAATGTCAAGGCTTTTCATCTTTGTGTGGTAAACTACACATTACTTTCAGAATTTTCTGATCAAGCTCAGCCATTTTATCACTGTAGCATCTTTATCTTGCAGATGAGGGCATCATAGATGAACTGAACATCAGCTTACCTGAGAATTTCAATCCTCTCAATCAAAATGTTCATTCTCTCAGAGACATTGTCATGGACATTGTTACAAGGAAAGGTGTGTTTAGATGTTTTATAGGTGTACTATACCGTGTTTAGTGTAGAAACTGATGTATTAGTATATACAGCATCCAGAAAAATCCCTGTTACTTGACATGAGGCATCTTACAGGGCCATAAAGTGCAAACAGATAAGACTACACCGAAGGCAGTGAATGTCATGACCATTTCCCAACGATCTTGTCAGAGACCACTTTATCTATTTGTAAAGTAAAACATATTCTCTTCATACCTCACACATACAGTATAAACATGATAAGAATTTTGAAGAGTATTCGCTCAATAGCTATTTCAAGAGTTATTGTTATAAGAAGTCTTTAGACATACGCAAGACTGTGAATTTTTGTAACAAGCTGAAGAAACTGTAAACTGTTCTGGGAATACTGAACGGATTCTTGAGAATTCTTAGGCAGGAAAACTATTGTACCATATATCCACAGTGCTCATAGATGTATAGAATAACAGTTATTTGGGTTGCAGCTTTGAAAGAAACATTGGGAAACATTTCCCAGTTACAACTCACATTTGTTTCAGTAGAGATGATTGTGCAATGTGTGCATGTATATGTGAATGAGTTATTTAGTTCTTTGAACAATGAGCTTGTTTTTCATTTACATCCATTTTTGCTCATTCAATAACTGTTTGTCCGCTGTGTGTAAATAACAAGCTCCACATGTATAGATAACAATGAATTCCAACTTTGCCAGCATTTGTATCTCACATTTTCTGATGGTTTTATCGTAATTTACTTAGTTACCTTCAGTTAATTAGCAAATTACCAAACTTTGTTGCAGGAAAAAGAAATGCTTATTGGGGTGTTGAGTCACGGAAGCCATTTTGGTGGCCAAATGCTGTTAGGTTTGTGAGCCCCAAGAACAACCGATCCCCGGATAGACCAAAACGTGCTGATCTGGTAAGAATCATCCAATGTTTCATTGACAGTCGTGCCAGGATGCCGTCAAACACAAATGCAGAACTGGGGGACACCGATGAAGAGGATGATGACAATGCAACCTCAAGAAATGAAGAGATTGAAAGTCTTTGTGATATGATTAATCCAGTGAGGAATTTTCCACCAGAGATGGATGCTTTTACAAATCTACCATGATTTGCATTGTTCTTTATAAATTTATAAAAAATATCCATCTTATTTGGTAATTATCGCTCATTATTAACCAAACTCCTTCTCTGTCAAAGAGTGAATTATTTTGCATCGACAAGCACAACTAGCAAAATTCTCTTGTGAAAAACGGATCTCAGGCAGAGTAAGACTGTGACAGATTACCCTTTTTATTCTTTCAATAACCAAAGGGAACTTCTATTTAATTTGTAGTATATTAACCAAATGTTTTGAATTCACAATTCCTTCTTGTTGCTTGTTTAATGCAGCTAGCATTAGCTGGTCCAATTATCTAATTGCCTCAAAAAATGACCCAACGAAAATGATTCCCAGGTGTAGGAATAGCAGCGTTAGTTTCAGTTGTGGTTATTTTGAGTATTCTATTTTCAGAACATGACTGTTGATGATGGCAAGACTGTTTTGCACAACCTGGCATCCTTTTCGTGGTCCAGTTTAGAGCATGCATCGACAAAGATTGTGGCAACTGCAATGGAGACCTGCCAGTCATCGCTACCAAGGCTTAAATACCCCATACAGGAGAGACATATAAGAATATGGTGAGTTATGGTGTTTTTTTGTTGAAATTTACAGTAGTGTTGTAAAGGGAACCTGTAGAATAAATAAGTGAAAACAGTAAAATCCATATTTTTGAAATTCATTTATAAGAAATTACAGGCTGACTTCTTGAAACGTATGTACCAAAATATAAGAAACTGGTGACCCGAATTTTTCCAGTTTCTTATGAATTCTTATTTTAGAAGAAGAACTTGTGAATAAGAATAAGCTAATTGATTGAAATTAAGTACGAAAAACATACTGATTGGAATTGCTGTCAGTGTGCCCATTTGCATAGAATTTGGAGTGTTTTTTTATGAAATCTATGATACGGAGCCTTAGTAATAAAGTAAAAATCAATAGGATCTAACATTTATTATCAATTATGGAGTTTTTGCCCGTCTGGGTTGGTCCTGCTAGTTTTGTAAGAGTTTCTTATAAGAGACTCGCAAGCCTGTGTTTTAAAATTTATTGGTTTTTATGGGCTGTACAGCCTGTTCCAAAAAAAGAGTTTCCTATATGCGGCTTTTACTGTATCTGAAAGTTAAGACGAACGATAACCCATTTATTAGCCATTGTACGATATATGTGTTGACTATTTACTGAATTACATCAGCTCTCCTAATCGTAGAAAAGCATGAATTGAATCAAAATGGCAGTGAAAGCTTTAGTTTTCATATTATATACTGCGTAATATCATAAATTAGATCTAGGATTCCCATTTCAATACACCGGTTGGTGAAGTCAGGAGCTCCCTCTATGAGTTGGCACAGATTGCTTGACTTAATCGTTTGATTGCTCTTGACATACTTTTTGCTCTAGAAGCAAGTCAAATGTAACTTGAATGACAGAAATATGTTATCTCTTTCAATCTCTTGCCACCGCGAGAAGGGAATTGATATTTACTTGTTAATTAAATGTTCCCCTTCACTTTCTTACAGTATCATATGAGAGGAGACTGTTTGCAACATCACATCAAAAGGACTCGTATTGTTTGCATGAAATAATATCTCGTTTTTCCCTGATATCATCTAGTATTTCTTGATGTAGGAATATTAGTTTGATCGTCTTAATTTGCTCAGGTCTCGCCACCGTATGCCAGAGAAAGCAATTGGACACGAACCAGTGGACATAGTGACAGACAACAGCAGTCTCTTTAGAGCAGCATCGCGAGTGATCTACCAGCGTGAAATATTCTGGCCTTTGTTGAAGATTGGTTCGTTGGCAAAAGCAATCACGGAGTCAGATTATCATATAAATGAGGTATTGCTTCGTTATTGTGACTACGAAGTTTTTTACTACCAGATAAAACGATGAACCGAGAAGGAATCTACCAATATATGTGTTGGATGTTGATGCTGTTGTCAAAATGATATTTAAATATTATGTCAATCTTTGATGCGAACCTTGATGTCATCCAACCTCTCTACGTCAAGTTTCTAGTTATATATTTTACCAAGTTTCCTTCTGATAGGAAATAATGCTTCCTAATGCTTTTTTGCAGAATGATGTTTTAATTTATGTACTGTAGTTAATTGCGTGCAGGTGATGGCAAAAAGTGCGTTTGGTATCAAATTCTTACAATGTATTATTGCTTACAGATTTCAAGTGGTGGAACATTGCGTACAACTGATGCTGATACGGCTCCATTGGAACAGTTCAAAGATGTAATTTATGATTCAATGTTAACACATTCAAACGGTAATTCTTAATTTCATAAGCACTTTGTACAAATCATGTATTATGAAAGTCTAGTGGACGAGGTTAACAATTGAAAGTGTAGTGGATTTGATGTATGTATCACATGAAACTTGAATGCTTTAGTTTACTTTCTAGAAATCGCTGCCAACTTCTGTATTGGTCATCGCAATGTAATCATGTTTGCTACGAGCCTTTTACAGTGTAATTTGTATATTTGATCGGATCATGAGCATTGCCAGTTTTTTTAAAGCTTTTCTTTGTTTCTTCTCCAGAAAAGAAACCTTAGCGTTACTATCTTATAAACAAATGGGAAAAAATCTTCATATGCATGATGATTCAGTTAGTTGTTTTCGCACAATATTCAATTGCAATATTTGCGTTTTCTATCTCTAGATGATCAGTACTCTGTGAATACGTTCTTGACAGAGGCAGCAAGCTTGTCCCGCTTTGCAGAAATGGATCTGAGGATCATTTTTGAAAATAATGAAGAAATTATCTTCAACAACACCACACACAAGCGCCAATTGTTTCTTGTGAGTGATGCCTCCTATCATGTCATGCCCTTGGTGAAACTCGAAAATGAAGTTAAATTAGACAGAAGACCAAGGTGTGATGCAAGAGCTAGGTGTATCGTTCCTCCAACTCTTCGCGAGGAACCAACTGTTAAATGCAGACACTGTTTGTGGATGTACCATCCTTCATGCGTTGGGAGTAGTGATGCTACTGATGACTGTGGTTGCGATATGATACCGGAAGCTGGAACAAGGTATTTATGGCTTTCGCATTTGCTTGGTACTTCACGAGACCCTGCATATCATCAAACAATGTTCGGAAAAGGAATGATGTTGAGGAACAAGACGAGAAACAAATTGAGAATATGTCTTCCTGACTGCTTCATATCTGCTGATTTCAATCAAATATGTTGTTCATGACAACCCTCCTTGTTATTTGAAAGAAACGTATAGATTTTTAATGGTTGGTTCCAATAAAGATATTTGTCAAATTGTTCCATTTAACATTGCATGTGGTGGCACTAATCAATTGGTACTTAAAAGACTCTTTGAAATATATTTGTAATGGTTATCAGACGTCAAATGATACCTGGTGAAGCAATAAAAATAGTTTTGCACCAGCCCCTTATCGCACATATCTACTATCATTAAAGTTTAGATCAGATTCAAACCAATCTCTTTGATTCCACTTGATAAAGCTTTGTATCGTGTGCTACTTTGTATTTCAAATGATAGGTTAGATGCCTTCAAAAGCTTTTCATTCTTCAAGACAAGTTTTGATCAGAGCGAAGCGGATCTCAAGGTATGAGCTTGATGATCTTGTTATGTTCTCACACGCAGTTATTTTATCACTTTTTCTTCTATCTATTTATCATTGGTTTTTTGTTCAAAATGTCATCCTTCCTTTGTGCTAATTTAGATTCATTAGTTAAATTTTAGATTAATTTCCACATTGTACATGAAAGTCTAGCCTTTAAGAAACCTATTCTTTACATCATTCTATTGCTCTCCCCTAATTAACCTATCGTTCTCTCATTGTTCTATCGAGCATTCAGGGTTTGAGTTTCTTGTAAAGTAGTTTCTTACAGGCAGGACTTTACTGCATTGCTATCATGAGGAACTAACTCCTTAATTATGTTATCATGTGAGTCTTCGTCGTGACATATTCTGAGGACTTGAAAAACTTTACTCCAAATTTTTGTGTTAATAAGATATTTTCCTTCACCAGGCACTAGTTGAAGGTCTATTTTGTGGCTCTACCCTAAGCTGCAGAATTGTTAAGAATGAACAGATAAGTCATGAGTTGAACTGCTTTATTGGCGGATTACCTTTCGATGTTGTAAGTATCTAAGTTTCCTAGCCTTCATTTGGTAGTGAAATTGAAATGTATTAATTTTTAACAATGCATCGAGCTGTGTAGATCTTTATAGGCATGGAAGTGTCTATATATACTGTACGTATACAGTTATATTTCACATAATATAAAGTGAACGATAAAGAAGATCGACAACATCTACAGAGAGCAGGCATCGAGTTGCTCTGAAGATGCCCTAGTGGGCGAAAATAGTTAGCAGA
>REGL01000617.1:113191-127527 GCA_004194395.1 Aurelia aurita complex sp. Pacific | reverse complement strand
TAGAGAAATTGCTACCTTTTTGTGCAGCGTGTAACGAATACTTATGACATATTGTTCTAGACAAATTAAAATCCAATTTGAAGGGACAATAAATTTGAAAAAATTGTCGTAATTTAGACCCGGTGAGTCAACAAAGTTAAAACGCTGAAATGTGGGAAATAAAGTACGCGACCGATTGTTAATCCAAAGCTAAGGCAATCTTAGACAGTGTTCACACGATGCCGGCACATTTTGGAAACGGCATCGTGTGAACAGTGGAAAATGGTAAAAAGATTTTTCAACGCTTTTGAAACGAGGATAGTTGGCTTTGGCGCGAAAAAAGCCTCATTCTCGTCGAGCTTGCAAAGAGTTTATTGCCGTCACATTTTCTGCTATTTTCCTAATTTTGCATGAATCTTGTGAACGTTAGCTCAAATTTTGCTACTGTCACATTTTCTTTCAATTTTCTTTGGTAAAGTCACCAATCTATAGAGTCAGAAATTAGGAAATACTGGTAAGGGGTTTTTTATGGGAATGAGAATTTTACATTCCATTCTGGTCCAAGATTTGCTTAGCATTAACATCTATTCGATACAATTTTCAGTTTCAGAAATAGATTTAAGTTTTCGTTGATTAGAATGGACCAGAGCGTAACGAAGAATTCTCGTTCCTATAAAAACGTGATTTTGAAAACATGATTCACCAAATAACATTTTCACATCTTAGTTGATCTTTGACTGATAGATTAACATTTCATTTTTTAATATTTTTCGCGTAATTTTCAGTGCAAAGTCCGCAAATGTCTAAACTTTTTTTTGACTCGCCTTGCACACATTCTCAGAATTTGTATTTCCATTGGAGTATATCGTACAAGCTTCATTTAGCTCCAACATTTATTTTAACATTTCTGCCAATGAAAACAGCTTGCATCATTAGCACATGCCCCACAAGGCTTTTCTGTTCGTTCTTCTTCGTTCTTTTCCGTTCGCCCTTCGTTCTTGTGATTCAGATTGTATTTTAGTAGCGATAGGGCATGTATCATTATTGTTATTATCATTATTATTATTTTGTTATCATTATCATTACAGTTGGTCAAAAGGATAGTTATGGAGTGTCTTTTTTGCCTCGTGTCTATTTCTGCTAGAATTTACAGTAACTTTAAAGAGCATTTGTTCAGGATAGTTAGAGGTGGCTTTTTGCATTGACATAAAGCCTCCTTTGATGTTCGGCAACAAAACTGTAAAATCAATCGCAAAAAATGTGTCACAGATAGTTATTTCTGCTGGCCTTTAGTCAACAAAACTTTGGTAATGCGCACTTGCATCGCTCGATTACTACAACCAGCAAGTTCTTTGCTCTTGCTACGAACACTAGTGGTATAATGCTATGTTTTCCACTTTCTATTTGAAATAGAGACTTTCTGAGCATTTTCACTTGCATTGAAAAGGAAGGCAAGACAACAAGCCTTGCTCTAACTAGTGATACGGCAAGTAAAGCCTGGTTCTCGCTGGTTCATACACTGTAAATTATTACTGATCGATATGAGAGCCACGTCCTTTTAATGCCATCGGCAATGATAGCTGATGTCTACCATATGGGATTTGTGATTCGCAGAGAATGAGAACTATACTTAACAGAGCCTCCTGATGTCTTACACTGTAATTAGATATCCAGATGATCTGATCATTACACATAGCTGCATGAGAAAACACTGAAATTCACAAATTGGCTGATGTTCATCCACGAGGATGGTTTTTCCCTAAATCATTAAAGCAAAAGCTATTGCTTGGCATGTACGTATTCTGTTTGCACTGCCAACATTCTGGTATCTTTGTGAAATCACAAACAAACAAAAGGCTAAAAAGCCGTATGCCTAATTGTTAAGCGACATTCGGTTCAGATCCCAATGCCGACTTGAAACTTATGATTTGAAAACTCAGAATGAATTTGAAACTGGCATTACCTTGAGTGTTCTTTTTGCAAATTTACTCGAGATTCAGCTTACATTCCCAACGTCGAATAGTTTCTACTTGCAAATGAAAAGGAAAAGCAAAATCCAAATTTTTTATCATGATCCTAACACTTCCAAAAAGTGATCTTCCATGAGTTTAACACTAGAGCAACCTTCAGTATTATGTTCTGATGACAATGAGAACATCGCTCTATATTCAACTTACATTCCTAACATAAACAATTTCTCTACTTTAAATCAAAAAGATTCAAGTTTTTAACATATACCCCTAACCCTAACTGTTTCTAAAACCGGTCTTCGATGAGTTTGACACATATGCAATATTCGATGTTATTTTTTTATGACAATGACAACATTACTCTAAATTCAACTTACATTCCTAAAATAAACATTTGCTCTAAACTTAAAATCAAACCAAAGCAAGAACCAAGTTTTTATCATATACCCATAACCATGCCCTAACCCTAACCCTAACTGTTTCAAAAACCAGTCTTCGAAGAGTTAGACACATGTGCAATATTCGATGTTATTTTTATGACAATGACAACATTACTCTAAATTCAACTTACATTCCTAAAATAAACATTTGCTCTAAACTTGAAATCAAATCAAAGCAAGAACCAAGTTTTTTAACATGTACCCCTAACCAAGCCCTAACCCTAACCCTAACTGTTTCAAAAACCAGTCTTCGATGAGTTAGACACATATGCAGTATTCGATGTTATTTTTATGACAATGACAACATTACTCTAAATTCAACTTACATTCCTAAAATAAACATTTGCTCTAAACTTAAAATCAAATCAAAGCAAGACCCAAGTTTTCAACATACCCCTAACCCTAACCCTAACCCTAATCTGCAACGTTGCCCGTAAGTAATCTGAATTTGATCCAATTTGATCAAATGGCAACCGAGGCAGCTGGCCTCTCTTGGAATCGAATGCAGCACTGGGTTGATTGGTTGGCGCCTTGACTTGATTGGCGGTCTTTTTCAGGCGGGAAATATGGAGATCGTTGTACACAACCTTTCATCATTTACCAACAGAACAAGTCAACATTCTGCGTTAGTAAGTATTGCTCGATGTTCACAACAATGCATTTCAATTACACACATATTTGCAGATATTATCTGCACACCACAAGCACAAGTGTGCTCCATTTTTTAACTTTGCCTCGTCAACTCTTTGAATTGTTTTTGTTAAGTCGTGGGCCTAGCCTAACGCGTAAAGGGTGGTTCCAGTTAATATCCGTACCCCCCCCCCCCTATGGAAGAGAAAATCCGGAAGTGTGCGTCAATCCCCAAATATCCAGGGGCATGCAGCTGCTGAGACACAAAAATCCAGGGGTAATTACAAAAATTTGGAAAAATCCAGACCTACAAGCAAGTTGTTGGTAAACTCTTCCATAATAGGGGGTAAATTGTCTGCAAAATCGAAAAATCCGGACGTTCCTGTACTTTAAGAGGCAAAATCCGGATCTATCCAGCAAATTTTATCATAAAAAATCCGGGTCCTTCCAATTTGGTGAGCAGTCTTCCATAGGGGGGGTCCGGATTTTTTCTGGAACCACCCAAAACAATCCAACTGGAATTTCTTCAACTTAATACATACTTAATACATCTGATCGATCACCTGATAAACTTAAAAGAGGCAGATAATATGGTTTTTCTACAAATCTTCACACAAGTCTTGCCTAGCGAGTCCCTCCTAGGGAGTTCCTCCCTTCATACAAATTCTCTAGTAATAATCTTTTCATACACACGTATTTTTTATTAGAAACTGCCCACAAGAAACTCAACTCTCAGATCGCCAAAAATTTAAGAAACTCCAGTACTGGGAAAATACAAGCTAAGAAACTATTTGTTTTCAGTAAAGGAAATCCTTGACATAGTTTTACTTTATTTTCAGATGTTTCTTGTATCATATTACTCAGAGAAGGCACTTGAGTAATGTTTAAACATTAGAAATGCTTGAAAACATTGTTTTGAAATGTTCAAGAGGGCACAGATAGTGAACATGTAGATTGTTATGGGAACCTCTAAGAAACTCGTAAGAAACTCTGAGTACTAAAACTCTGATAATTTTAAGAAACTTTCAGTACTGGCCCAAATTATTAGTTTCTTATAAAAAATTTTGTTTATAAGAAACTGGTTTAATAGCAGCTAGCACTATACGGTGACCAAACATTTAAGAAACTCCAGTACTATGTTCAAGAACAATTTAGAAACTCTAACATTTTACTTTTATAATAAGAGTTGGTAGATTATGGTTCGCATGGCATTGCATTTGTCAATAAGAAGTTTTAAAGGGAATAACCTGAGTTAAAAGATGAGATCTCATAGATTTATAAATAGCCTATTGTATTTGATAATCCAGCTCGTGGCGAATGAAAGCTATGCGAAAGAAAACAATAGAGGGATTAGCTGTTTATTTGTCCTATTTATAGGCAAGCGCTATATGTCTCAGGTCATTCACTTTAACTTTGAACCAAATGTAATCTTACACCCAAAAAATAAGAAACTAATTAAGAAAATTTTACTCCTAAAACACCAACATTTTCATGCAAAATTAAGAAACTTTTGATAATAAGTGCTGATCCAAGTTTCTTATAAAGAAAAACATGTATTATATATCTTGTGTATTGCCTTGTGCATTGTCTTTATCTTTGTATATTAATTTGCATTATGTTATTTAAATTGTTGTAAGTAGTTACATGTATGTATTTGTATGTAAAGGAATTTAAAATCAACGAGAACTGAACTGATCTTCAAAACAATTTTCCATTGCAGCAAATGGCAGCAGCAAAGCTGCAAATAGAGTTTCTACACTGCAAATCAGTCCACATCCGGGTTCATTTCCTACTTTGCAATGTCTCACGGTTCCTGAACCAAAGGAAGAACTTGCAATGCATCATGAATTTTTCTGGTCCCATATAGGACAACTGTGATCGTAGCCTCTTTAATGTAGAATTCTGCTGCTCGTTGACTTGGCTATTGACACTTTCATAACAAGGGTGTGTTGAAATATTATACGCAATGCAGCACCCTGGAGAAAGAAATGAATAAATTTCGTAGTATTTAGAATCAAATATCTCCATACGAAACTGGGTTTACAAGAAACTGTAGAAGATGGCACTCTGGTACTGTTTGACAAGAAGTAAGAAACCCTTGAAAGTTAAATTCAAGGATATCATAACTTGTTGTTGAACCTTCATCTTGAGTACTACTTACTGCAGTTTTATTTATTGTATTTGAGCATATTTATCAATACACTAACTGCAGCACTTGATGCAGCACTTAGTGCTTTCTGGCACCAGTGGGTTGTTTTTGGCACCAATGGAAGATATGCTCTAAGAAACCTCGTGTTTGCTTTCAGGTTGATGGCATGGAGAAGAAATGAAGACAATTTGATGAAATGTTCAGGTAATGTTCTTATAAGTTATCAAGCCTGTAGACAAATTAAATGCAAAGCTGAATTATTGGGCAAAGAACCTGTGGCATCCTATAAAATCAACAGCGTTGTACTGAAAAAGATTATCTGGTGTATGCACAAACTTAAAGACAAATTATGGACATGTATACTACAGGCCTTATGCACATTAACATGCCTTATGCACATGACATGAATTCTTAAGAAAAATATCAAGGTTGATATTTTAGAATATCCTTAAAAATAATTTGTAAGAATTTGCAAGGCATGCAAGGCAATGGGAAAACAATGGTAATGTATGCAATGCATGTACACCATTGCCACCATGGTCATCATTTTTTATTTTAAAGTAGTTCCCATACCTGTGTGATTCTTCCAATGGAAACGATCAACAACAAATGTACTATCTTTAAAGAACACTGGGTCTCTGTTCAAACAGTAAGCATGAAGATTACAGGCATTGTCGTAGATAATTGTTGCAGGGGCTGAATAAGTGAAAAGAGATACTTGTTACTGTATACTGTAATGGTATGCATAGCTAAAAATAAATATCCACTTTTTGGAATGATATCATGCCATTCTGTATTAGAGCATGGTTCACACATAGACTATAGACTCTCTTTGCATGAAAAATAATGTTGAATGGTTCCATTCCGCATTCCAATGGTTGAATGAAAAATGGTACAGCTTATTGAGGAGCAAAGCGTGCAAAGATATGATGCCACAACCATGCAAACTAATGCCAAAATCAGTGTAGTTTTTAAATACATAATATGCTACATGATTGCTTACCCCTGGAGGGACCATTACCCCTGGAGGGACCTTTATGGAAACAAGGTTGTACTGACCTTTTAATGCTATCCCTGCCATTTTAAACTATTTTCTTACATTTAATTTAATTTTTAGTTTGTATGGCAAAATTTTACATACATACATACATACTTTGATACACAGGCTACCTTCATTATGGGAAAATAAGGTGTTAAAGTAATGTTGATCTTTGACATTTAAAGTTAAATGGCACCCCACACTTTGTGTTAAATTTTACAGGAGGTGGTCTGTGGTAGATAAATATGATTTAAATATAATTTCCTTCCACCATGTCATGAGTTAAGACAGGTAAATTCAATGTATATAATCTATTGCAGCCTCAGTTTACTACCATAAGGCAATAATTGCCTTACTGTAGATATCTATATATGTATGTTGGCTTACAAGACTTAGATACATATATTTCTGGGATTACCTTTCAAATATCTTGTGCGGAAGGTGGTGAATGGAATGTTTGGTGATTCAGCTGATTCCATCACTTGAAAACCATAGTTTATACCTCAAAAAAGAAAGCAAGAAGAACAGTTAGTTGAAGCCTGTGCATTGTTGGTGGATACTCATTTGGCATTAGCTGACACGGTGAAATTCATTCATCAAAACTGGGCTACGACAATTGGAAAATTAAAATGTGCTTCTGCCTGGGATCGAACCAGGGGGAGTCTTCATGCCAAAAGTTCCTCTGACAAATCACTGTGCCACTCAAATGCAAAGAACTGTTGGGGAAATCTGAAGTTATTCAGATCCCTGGTCCTAACGCCATTTTTGTTTTATGTGTTTTGGCATTAAGCCTTCAAAAGAGCCATGCAAAGGTATGGAATCATTTGGCATTATCTAATCTATGGTGGTCCATCTCAAGAATGCTAAATGTACATGATGAGCTGTAGTGAGTGTTTTTAAGGCACATTTTGTGTGAATGTAACTCCATCCAATTATCCATTAAATTTCTTATAGAATACAAGTGAATTAGCATTAAACCTAAAAGAAATAGACAACCAATGTACAAATGAACTACATACCAATACAACCTACAACAAGAATACAGCATACAACAACTGTACAATTTTTTATAATTCCCTCTTTTGGTCAACACATGTTGTTGACTTAAAGTTGAATTTAGGAGGCAAACATTTTAAAATGCCTCAAACAATCTGAAGGGCTTGCTCTAAGGGATCAATGGTGATCAACGCCCCCTCCACAAGACACTTGTTGCAATTGTTTTCAAGTGCCCTAAGCAATAAATATATCTTACATTTACTATATCTTCACTCATATGGTAGTTTACTCTAATTCTGTGATTGGATTTTTTTTAGTTTCTATATGTATTACCATTAAACTGCAGCTAAGTTGCTTCAAGGAATGTCAAATGTATAAGTGAATGAAATTGAAGAAACAGAAACATTGAAAACAACCTGTTTGTGATAAGTAGCCTGCTTGCAGACTCTAGGGCAGGATATTCTCAGGGCCTGCTGGCAGGCTGGTGACAAGGGGCTGTGTCAGCTGGATAAATAATCAATCATTATGCACACCAGTTTCTAAAAGCATAGATGCAATGAAATATGCAAAACAAGGGTAGCTTCTATCATATATCAGTAAACAGCATCAGTAAAACTGACAGTAATCACTCACCATGTTGGCAATATATCGTAAAGATTCCAGATGTTAACGAAGGATGTCCATGACTCCTTTTTGTGCAAGGGTCATCGGATTTCGACATCTGCTGATTCGAGTCAATCTCATAGCACCCACGCTCACGATACTTTTTTAACGTTGGGAAAAATGCCAAAGGGTCCCTTTCTGATCTGAGAATTGGCCCGTCTATACTATTGGTATCTTGAAACGGAGCAGACGAAATCAAATGCAGCCATTCAAACAAATCTTGCCATGGTTCTAGAAGCTGAGTGTCAGTGATTGAAATGAACAGGTCATATACAATTGGAATGGTGAGCTGCAACTCTCGAATGAGTGTCGGCATAGACTTTGCATTAGTAGTACTCAGACTCTGAAGCAGTTCCCTGCACCGTAGCGTTGGTGGAATGTAAGAACAAACAGGACTGTTACTGCTAAGGCAAAGGAAGAACGTCATTATTGCTGGGTTTGACGCAGATGTCGAGTTGGCAATTGCCCATTCAAATACAGCCGATAGTTGTGGATATCCTCTTTGCAGATGGTCTCGTAGCTTCTCTTCGTCTTGATTGTCAATGGCCTCATGATATTTTTGCTGGCTTGACCATGTCTTTAAAAGGCTGCGTGTTGCATTATCAGATACTGCCAGTCGGTCCTGGAAAGCGCTGAAAATCGAAGAATGATCTTTTATGACTAAAAATATTTATCTTTTCGGCATTGGAAGACCTTCTTCAGTTATATGTTCTTATCAATTAAAGATTAAGACTCATGATGTCAGAACTGAGACCAAATGCTGCACAATGGAAATACCTAATCTTATATGGGAATGAAAGCAGAATTAAATTCAAGAGCTCTCTTGATGAAATTGAAATAAAAATCCACGATCACGTCTACCCTTCTTTTTGTCTTGAAAGGTAGCTATCTAGGTTTTTAGGTTTTAGGTTTTTAGCTGAAGGGGTTTCGTGTATAAATAATAATAATGTAATGTAATGTAATGTAATATCATCTTGCACATTATTTAACACATTGTGTTCCAAATGTCCAAAATTCAATTGCAAGCAAAACGACTCACGATCGTTTTGAAGAAGCCTTTGTGCATTATCGGAGAGGAAGGAGATCTATTGAAAAACAGATTAAGCAATGAAGGTCTAGAATTGACAAAGTCGATAACCTTCTTCACTTTAAAACTTTTACAAATAGAGGAAACACGACTTACTTTTCGGTGGCGAAAAATTTAGCGATCTTTACAGTTTATAGAAAGAGAAGATTACTCGATATTAACAATGCAAGCTGTTTTACCAACTCAGTGACACATACACGCGCAGAGGCCATTTTAACAAGAAAAGTAACTGGTTTCACAAATCATTGTATTCTTTAACTGTCAGGAGCATGATGGAGAAATAATGCATGGCTATTTTCAGACCAAAATGGTTCATCTTCTTGCATGTACAGTGAACTAGGTTCTACTTACGATTTGCGTTCAAAGACTTCACCCCTTTGCGAGCTTTTAGTTGCACCCAACAAGAGCTGTTTTCGAAATCCTAAACTGGTCCCATCACACACAATGACATCTGGAGCTGGGCCACAATCTTCACAGATATTCCATTGTTCGTAATCAATGTCTAGCAGCTCAAGGAACGCGTACCAGCTTGCTCGCCAATGTTGATAATTGCAGTTCTTACTGAAGGCTGAATTTCCGTAGTCGATTTGCTGCCGCCTCCAAGCATCATAATAGCTATGCAGAGTCGAGCTTAAAGTAGATGAACAGAGATATAGCGATCTTCTCCAAACATAGCACGAAAGAATGAAACGCACCACTTATGTTTCTATCCTTTTCGGGAAATACAATATGTTAGGTTTAGATTTACCCATTCCCCTTACTAAGCTACTTGCCAGTCATAGTGGAAACTTGATGACCTTGTGTCTTTTCCCGCTATGATTAGCACAGTTAAATTGTAATTTGTAGTTATAGCTTTTAAGATTTGATAGAGAAAAAGCAACTTTCAACTCAATTGGTCAACTTCAAAGAGATAAATCTAATCTAGCTTCTTTTTATATATGTAAGAAATGTGAAGATGTAGTGAAAAATACATTTGCACTAAGTTTTATCTTTATGCACCAAGAAAGTCAATTCCTGGTAACTTAGCAAAAAACGAATGAGAACAAGGGACATGGAAAGTAGCACACCAGGTTCACTCCTATTTCAAACATTTCTCATGAATTATTCAACGATGTTCACTTTGCATTGAAAAGGGCATATGTACAGCAAATTTAGACACATGTTAATGCTCGCCGATTATAATGAACTACAGCACAGCCGGGAGTCCCAAAAAATAACGGATTTTATCGGGGCTGGCCCCGTAGGTAGGCCCCCTGGGATGCGGTATAGCAAATTTTAGCAATTATTTACCTTCCACCGAGGGCAAAGTGATACATATAATCACGCAAAACATCATGACCAATAAGAAATTTTCCCATGTTCAATATACCATCATTGTTTCCATCATATATATACATCTCTCCGCATTCTGTACATTCTTTGCTAAAAACTGAATGATTAATGAAATTTAATGTACGATAAAGCGATAAGGCAGCCAAATTCACCTCCAAAATCATGCTTATAGAAGTAAAGATTGAATATAGTGAAACATAGTCAAAACTTCAAATCAAATTTTGCGAAAAAATATGTCGTGGAATCTATGAAGTCGTGGCAGAATTGACGTAATTCCAACTGAAATCAATAGCTAACAGTGAAATAGAAAACAAAGATGAACTAATTTTACCTGAATGTGACACAACACAAAATAACCCAAACTGTTCTCTCAACTGTACCAATAGATTGAATTTTACCTCTGTCTAACCCATGCTTTTCAACTTGTTTGGTAGGATTCTACATAAACTAAAAAGTGGAGCCATTACCTTTACATTCTAACTGTCTGATTCGGTCAAAAAGTGGCAGAACAGTTGCATCTTCGATCGTTTGGAGACATCCTTCACATGCCATACATGTAATCTCTTGCGGTTTCACAATGAAACCATCATCATCTCTTTCAAGGAATTGAGCAAAGCCAATCGATAATTTTTTGGCCAGTTCAGATGTCAGTTCATATGATATTCGTAATTTTGACACTGGTTCCTGTAGCTTGAACGAGGATGGTTTCCATTGTTCACCTTGTTTTGATACCAGGTCATAGGCTACATTTGGAATATAGCTCGATTCACTTTCTGTTGCACTTTTGACATAGAGAACGTGCTGACATTTCAAGCTGTTAAATCTGCATGTATTGCATTTCAGTTTCCCCATTTCGTTGCCAACAAATCCAATGTCTTCATCAATGCGAACACATATCTTCGAGTGATCATAAGGGAGCTCGATAATCTCAGTTTGTTCCTGCAGCAGAAGACAAACATTTCAAGCAAGATCTTTATTTCAATTTAAACTATCTAATTAGATAATTAATCAATCTAATATCAAACATGATGTACTTTCATAACAAAACTGATTGGCATCATTGATATTTTTTGAATCAAATAAATCTAGAAAATCCAAACAGTAAACATATTATGTACTGTACTTAACATCAGCAGGATTATAAAAAATGTTTTTGTTACAAATTTGTAACAGGATTGAGACAATAAGAAAGATTGCATCATTTGTTGTTACTTAAGAGTTTCACGCTATACAGTGATCATCAGACAACTGAAAACTCTACTCAATTTTTGTGCATTTTTCACTGAATATCTGATGACATAATCTTATAACTATTTTTACAAGGGGGTCTATTTTGAAATTAATGAAATAGTATTTGTTCTCATGGCGGCACTTGGAGATTAACTCTGATCTTTTGTAAAGTAGGTGGGTGTTGTTGGCTTTGCTAATGCCAAGCTTTTCCGTTAGACACAAATTAACCTCTTTGTTTCATTTGAGTAAGCCGCTGCATGGTTGGAGATGGACCATTTTTACGTCATATGCTTCATTTCTATCTTTTTGTTGCCAAATGTGCTTTGATAGCTCTGTGCTGTTCTCGTATTTATTATGCCTGAAGGAATTCATGTGGTCGTTGTAGCGCTGTGGTTGTCATGTGGTTCAAACTGATATTGTGTCAACGAGTAAAGACACCTACAACTTTTTGTGATAGTTACAAATTTAAAAATTTGTCTACAAACCAATACAGAATTTGTTGGTTCAGCGATTGAAAGTTCTAAAAGGAAATCAAAGAAGAATATCAACTGGGCGCTTTCATATTTGACTTCCCTAGAATCATCCACAGAAAGTGAGATCATTTTGATTTTTCTTTATATATTCCATTAAAAATTTACAATACATACTAAAAATTGCTCTACCTACAAACTAAATTACGATACTACAAACTAATTTACAATACTACAAGGTACAAGGATGATACCATGAGGAGCAAACAACTATGATTACCCAATGGCATTGTTAAAAAAAGCTAAACAACACACAATTTACATAAATGCTACATACAATTAAAAAAGAAAACGATAAATACTAGTGTACTGTAGCCTGTCTAACATTAGATGTACTGCAAAGTTGGGGCTGTAATAACCCATAACCCAAAAACTGTCACAAGAAAAACTCTTATGTTCATTTTATTTTGAATTATCAAAGATTGTGCCTTTAAAAATTGTCACCTTTCTTAAAAAAATATCCACAAGACTCTTGATTAATGCATACACAAAATTCACAACTTCAAAGGTACATTTTTTCCTAACACATACAGTAGTATGAATACACTAGTGAAGATCTTCTGAACCCAAACTGATATTTGCTTTCCAAATAACTTAGATAATCCAAATAATTGTAGAGCAAATCTAATCCAAACACTCTCAATCGAAGCTGACTTTTTTTCATCTAACTTAAAACATCAATGTCAAATGCAAAGAAAGTTCATCAGTTTGCATTTTTGGGAAAGGCTCCCCCTAATTTGAATTTTTAGTCTCTCACAATCATCAGAAATCCTCTCCTTTCAAACCTTGAACTGCATATAAGATTAAATAAACTTCACCTGCCAATGGCGACAATTCATGGCTGATGTCTATTTCATCCAGTACTTTTGAAACTGCATCAACATGCATGCATTTACTGTAGATGATTGCAAGGTCTAAGTAAAAAGGATAACAAATTATGTGTAAAAAATTGTACTGTATACTCCATGTTATGAAAAGATCTACTGTACAGTATCTAAAGTAACTGCTGAAAAATATTACAAAAGTTAAATGTATATAATTATATAATGGTAAAACTTTTTGCAAGCTAATAGTTTTGGTGTGTATATCAAATGAAACAATTTGAATTAATCTCTGAAGTTTGTATATATATTTGAGTGGTTGTGAAACCTGGGAAATTTAGAGCATGTTGGCAGTGCTTTGGAAAGTGCTTATAACAGGCTTATTATCAGACAAGAGCAGCAAAAATTAGTATTACCTTCTTCTGCACAGATGACTTTTTCAGGTAGATTCTTCAAAAATCTCTTTTTGTTAGGATCACAACTGCACATATAAATCCAGTTGGGATCTTCCTCAGCTCCATTTGATAACAGCATGACTGCTTTTCGTTCGATCAGGAAGTGCTTATTTGCCTGTTTGTGGAAGGTTTGAAAAGAATGACATGTAAAAATTCCTTGCAAATCGTGTACAGCATTTACCCTTTTATGATGTGGTTGATTGTGGTTATGATCCTTTATCAACATCTCAAACAGAGAATACACTAAAGCCTCGCCTTTTAGAAACTACTTTATAAGAAACTCAGACCCTGAATTTTTGTAAAAACAATAGGAAAACAATGGATTGATAAAGGGAGAACAACAGGTCAAGGTCATAAGTGGGTTTCTTAAAGGTGGAACTGGTACGCTGTATTGTGACTGCATACACAAGAATCCTCATCAAGAATTGTGACTGCGTTTCGTCTTCTTTTTTTCTAAAGGTTAAATATTTTATGATGTATCTATTTGTTTGAACCAAAAATGCTTAATTCATACCTGAATTGTTTTTGCCTCTTCATCAAAATCTGGAACAACACATTTTGTGTATCTGTCATTCAGTGGTAGGATAGCTTGAAGTCGCTTCAGTTCAATGGCATAAATGGTTGCTCGCCTCTCTGTAGTTTCCTCTGCATTAGTAACCTTACAGCAAGAAAGACATAAGTTTTCTTTTTTCAGAAGAACTTGAATATATGCTTGGAAAAACTGGAAACAGTAATATTCACCTGCAGTTAATAACTTCTACTTGTACAGTATATGATGCTGATGCCAGCTGATGACAAAATAATTTCTGGTTTAAAGTAATATCAGCCCCTACGCCCAGACACACTACACACAGCTATAAAAACTGCAGTAGTTGAACCTGAACTTGGGGGCCTCCAAAACGTATTTTTCCAGAATGACATGCAAACATCACGTTTCTTCATAGCAGCTAAATGTTAAGAATGAAACATGAATTGCTGTACCTACAGTACTTTATGTATTAAGAAGCAATCTTTT
>REGL01000617.1:50228-76692 GCA_004194395.1 Aurelia aurita complex sp. Pacific | reverse complement strand
CCCATCCTCTTCTTCAGGCATATGATAAATTCCATCACCGTAATCTAAGTGGCGTCTTGTGTATAGTTTATACTCAGTTCAATTCAATTTTATTTGTAAAATACAAGCCAAAACAAAGATAAAAACTTCTTCAAATACTCGTATTCTACGCGACCCAAGGAAAGCAAAGCTTATCTAGCTTGGGCCGCTAAGATTAAGTTTTAAAAGACTACAATATATGCTACCACAATACAATCACAATTAGTAACTATAAGGTTGATAAGGAACAGCAGCTACTTGAAATACGTATGAATCCACTGTATGACTATTATCAGTCTTTTTTTCTTAACTTTTCATTATTTAACCCAGCTTAAAGGCAGTCAGATTAGTATTGACCAATAACACTTTTCTTTATTATGATTGCGAACTTTGTTGGGTTTTGAATGCTTTTGAGTGAGGAAGGTAAAGCTTTCTACAGACGAGCCCCTTTGTTTCGCATCATGTTGTCACCCCATGTTTTGTTTGCCTTACGAATTTGATAATGTTTACTTTGACGAGTGTCGTATTTATGTAAATTTTCATTTGTTACGAAGTAATTTTGAAATACAGTTGGAAGTTTATCATCGTTATGATGAACATGTCGGATGAATTTTTTTATTTTGAATTCATAGAAGTCAGTTAGTTTAAGGTTAGTTGACGGAGATAAATAGCTAACTCAAGGGCTGCATATGCAGGTCTAAAATAGCCTATTGTATTTGATGATTTCAACACGTGCGTGCATATCTTTTCACTAGGGGAGCAATTACGTGCGTAGGCGTTTCTTTGTCCTATTTATAGATCGCCTCTACTTAGCTCCGTCAACTAACTTTAAGAAAGTTAGCTTCTTTATGAAGTGCGTTAGTTGGATATCTATAATCTTTATATTGAAGTATTCGTAGAATCCTGTGTTGTAAAACTTTAAGTTATTTAAGAGACTTTGCCGCAGCACAGCCGTAAGCTTCGAACGCATAGGCTATCTTTGATAAAACGAGTGCGTCGTGGAGGGTTATTATAAAAAACCAACGTGCCCTATCTTTGCTAAAATGGAAGGTAATCCTCCAAGGACATTTTGATTGGATCGAAACTTGACTCGACTGGACTCGAGGGTTCTTGACGAGATTTTTGGCTCTCATCCTCTCCAACGCATCGCCTTGAAAGTATTTCGGCAGCAAGAGCAATGTCACCACTCAAAATAACTGGCTTTTCTTTGTCAAGATTTACATAAAAGAGGTTCGGTGAGATACTCCTCTTTCAGTGCCTCTACCGTATAATACGCTTGACTTTCATTTTCATTTTATATTCATTTCATTTTATATTCTTTAAACAGGGTTAAATGTACAGTTAAATACTGATTTCCAAATTGCCCTGTAAAATAACAACAAAATGAATATCTCTAATAATAAAATTTACATATAAGGATAAAGATCAAAATAAAACTGGTATGTAAATAAGGAGTTTAACCAAAAAGATTACTTGCTGGTTTTATATGCAGCTTTGAATCGATTTAAGGTGGACGCTGTCTTGGCATAATGACTAATTTGGCTGTCTGCTAGATATGTGATAGTCACAGAGGTTTGTAAGTGCTGGCAGTCCTGTTCATCTCTGTAAAACTGAGAAGTGTTTTCATGTTAACCATTTGCTCTGAACGATTCCACGTCCTCTTCAAAATAGCTCAACTATCGCCAGCAAAGCACGTGATCACGCCTGATGTCATGGCATCTCTGCTGAGCGTTTGTTCTCCTTTCTGATCCATAGCATCCCGAAACGACTCGTGCACTTGCACTTACATGCGATTTTCGTTAAGGAGATTTTCAGTCCCAGATATGAATTAGACCATAATCAGCGTACATTACTTTCAGGTGAAAAATACAATGGCAACTAGAACTTCTAGTAATAAAGTCGCATCTCAAGAATCATTATCTTATCGCCAAATGAATGAAACGTGGAATTTGCATAAGATCCAAGTGAAATAGTGACAAGAAAAGTGATGTTCCACCTAACTTTTCCCTTGCAAATACTTTTACCGAGGTCCTGATACTGTGTTACAAGATACTGAAGATGTTAGCATGAAAAAAGGAAAGGCCTGTCCGCTGTGTTTGCAACTGTCCGGGATTTCCAGGTGTCCGCAGGAATGAAATATTCAATTTCAGGCGTCTTTATAATCAATAAATGGCGTTCCCACCTAAAGTCTTCCAGAAGAGAACATCATGATCGTCAGTTGCCAAATATTTCGTTTTGCAGTAATGACAAATTTTGATATTTTCTCGGTTAATAAAGACGTTTCTACAGTCAAGGAATTGCATAAAAGGCGTCACATGCATGCATGCGCTGTCTAAGAATGGAGTGAAAATTTTGAAAACCGTGCGTTGGTTACTTACTAGACACTGAAAAGCTCGAGCACATCATGCGGGCTTTTATCTTATCCCCGTTCAGCTACATCCCCCTAGTGTGGATGTTCTTTGACAGACACCTTGATAGCAAGATCAACCACATTCACAAAAAGGCACTGAGCATCGCATACAAGGATGGTGTTCCTGACTTTAATGCATTTTTGAAGAGAGATAATTCTGTATCTATCCACAAAGGGAATCTGCAGTTGCTGATGACAGAGATCTACAAAACCAAATCGAATATCGCCCCAAGCTTTATGGCTGATATAGTCATTGTCTAACAAAAGTCTTTTACAAATGCCAAAGGCCCGGACAGTTCTGTTTGGGATAGAGAGTATTGCTTTCTTGGCATGTAAACTGTGGCATGGACTCTCAAATGATACCAAACAGTCATTGAATATTTCCATCTTTAAAAGCGCATAAAGGAGTGCTGAAACCAGAAACCAGCGGTCGGCCATTTTGTCTTACTATTTTGCAGCGATAAATAGCTTTATGGAATGAAAATGAAACAGCAGCCTCCAATTTCATAGCTCTCGTGAAATTTTCCGATAATCCTCGGAGAGTTCCACTATTTCTGACCTCACAGAAATTATTTCTTACCTCACGTGAAGATACTTATCACTGCAAAATAGTAAGGTAAAATGGCCGACTGCTGGTTTCAGTCGTCAGGCAAATGTGGTCTTCTGAAGGTCGTAGCTCCATCATTTTTCAACGGATTTTTACGGGGATGGTGGCAAACTTTAATTGAACATATGAAGAGCACCATCATGTAAAATTTTGGCGATAATCTTTTGCTGTTTTGTCGCAATCTTCAGACAAACGGGGCACAATTTTTTTGGGACACCCTGTATATAGTGTATCATATGTATAAAAAATATCATTCATTGTTGAATTAATTAGAACTAATTTTCTTTGTACTTTTTGATAATAATTTTATTTTTGTTTCAGTAGGCATCAGTTAGCTGTAATTTAGCTACTTTTAAACGCCTACTATAAAGAAATTAATAATAGAAATAATAATAAATGGTCGTAAGTACCTAACGGTAATTGATGCGTTTCGCGCAAGATCATTACAAACTTCCCGTTTACCATCGATTTCCGTTATACCAATGCATATGGCTATCCAAAGATCATAGTCCCGATTTCTCCACCGAAAAGTGGCACCGGAAAGTGAACAGCCCATTTTAAACTGTTTTGGGCATATCGAAAATCAGAAGTTTTTAAATTCTTGATTTCAGAATGAAATACTATTGCACCTAAACCTATGAGAAAAATCTGATAGCTTTTCCTGTACGATTTTTTAAACAATGGATACATTTTTATGACCCGCCCAGTAGTATTTCTGATCTTATGTTTTTTAAGCTTGCAATGGCATGAAAGTTATAGAATCTAATTCTGCTTCCCTTTTCTTGAAGGTGTTGTGGCGCAGTGGTATAATCCTCTGACTTTGCAGCCAGAACAGTCAGGCGGAGTGGGTTCGATACGCGGTAGGACCCCATAACTTGAGCGTCATGACAGGGGTCCCGGACTCGATTTGGTCTGCTCTATTTCTGTNTTTTAAACAATGGATACATTTTTATGACCCGCCCAGTAGTATTTCTGATCTTATGTTTTTTAAGCTTGCAATGGCATGAAAGTTATAGAATCTAATTCTGCTTCCCTTTTCTTGAAGGTGTTGTGGCGCAGTGGTATAATCCTCTGACTTTGCAGCCAGAACAGTCAGGCGGAGTGGGTTCGATACGCGGTAGGACCCCATAACTTGAGCGTCATGACAGGGGTCCCGGACTCGATTTGGTCTGCTCTATTTCTGTGATCCCAGCGCTTGGCGCTGAAAAACGCAACTTCACCTTCACCTTCTTTCCTTTCAGGCAATATCGTCTTGAGCGTGAATTAACAAGCCAGCTTTGGAAAATCGACCCTAATGATCTATATTTAGATGATGGCAGAGCTCCTTCATGTTCGTCACTTGGAAGCATTGTAAGTAGTTGTGACCCTATATGTAGCAAGTATAGCACAATTCAAGTACATTTGAGAGGATACTGGAATATTGTGAAATTTCTTACCAATAAATAGTTGACTAAGTAGCTTTTCAAAATGTGTTATTTGTTGCAAAGGATACCGCAACGATTTATATCTTAAATGGCGGAAACTCTTGCGTAGCCCTCTACTTTGATTTCAACACGTGTCTTCGTCAAAGTATGATGTCAATTATAAGAAATAAATGATAGAAACAGAATTTCAATAGCGCAACTGATCTGATTCTGTTGTAATTAATGTTGTTTTGGGAGGATCCTTTCAGAACGCTGGATTTCTCTTCTCAGTTTAGTGAGGGTCAGAGTTACTTTATCTGCAATTTTATAATGTATTGAAAAATAGCCTTGTTTCCTGTTGTTAAAGCACCCATTTCTCTGTGAAATTGCAACATGTATTATGAAAGATTTGCAGGTTGGATGTATTAAAAAGACCTACCAGTGAAAGCATTTTAATTTCTCCCCCCAAAAATGGTCTGAATCAATTAAATATAGCGATTTTCGGAAAGCCCGACTCCTGTGCTTTTATTTGATGTATAATTTTTGCAAATTTGGCCTCTAAGGAATTCGTATGGAGTAAAAATGTAAACATACGTCAAAATGAGGTAGCGTCAAAATCAGGACATTGATCTAACTGCATCGTTTGATGTAAGCGTGGCGGACCTTTATCCATCAATCACACAAATCCTTTGAGTTCATTGAATTGAGGAGCTGGAAAGCAAGCAGTAAGTAACAACGCTTTGAATAACGCCTTTCCTCATCAGGGACCGTCTCAGATAAGTTGAAATATTTTGCTTCAATACGTTGTTTCAAAGAATTCAAGGCTTCTCAAAGAGCCCTCGTTTTCGAAAAGTTTTTGTCAACAGCAGCATTGATTCGTCCAAAATAAGTAAATCATGAATGTTACTGTGAAATCTCCTTACAGGATCAGGAGAATGAAAATATTTGCTGTCTTAGTTTCTTTCTTCCAACAAAAACCTACCATTACAAAAAGAGACACTACCTCATTTCGACGTATGTTTACTTTTTACTCCTTGCAATTTTCCCAGATACCTATTTTGCAAAACCTACACATCAAGTGAAAGCACATAAATCGGCCTTTCAGAAAATCGCTATTTTATTTATGTCAGACACGTACTTCCAGAGAAACATAAATTTTTGGACCGGTAGGTTTTTTTTACACCACACCCTGTATATCTAAGATGTTAGGACTTTGATATGAGTAATATTACGCACGACATTTGGTCGATACACTGCTATCAATTAAAGGAAAATCATAAAACAAACTCACGCTAAACGAAATTTTAAAGACCAGCCAGGCGTAGGGTCCTCGTGATATCGTTTAATTTATTGAATTGGCCTCCTCAAAAATTTTTTCTTCGTTCGAAATACAACCTTTCCCTCGATATTAAGTGGAAATGAATCTGAAAGCAAGCGTGCTTTGCTCCTCTTTGCTCTCAGCAACGCATGGAATGGTTTTGTACGCGTAGTTGCATCGAAAAAGACATGGTGTAGATTTCTTGTTGTGCTAGAATTTTCAACCTTGGCCTCGAACTAAAATAATTTGCTAGAAGATCTATATTTCGTTAACGCTGAATTTGGAAATTTATGTTGTTATTCTCATTGTAGACCAGTAACAGCTGGAGCTACATGGATAAGGGTCCTCGAGAAAAGTTTACGACGGTTGCAATATACAGAGGGACATTTGTTGCAGTGAAAAAGATCAATAAAAGAACTGTGGAACTCAGCAGGAATGTTCTGATGGAATTGAAATTGGTATGATTATTGTTTTAATTTTTTCTGACAGGGATTTAAGAAACTTTCAGGTCTTGACAGTGCTTTTCTTATGAAAATGTTTGAAAGTATTTACGGTTTCTGGACAAAATTTTGCTGTCCGGAAATTTTACTGTCCAATCTTTTTATGCTTTTTGTTGCCCTGTCAACAAAACGGTGCACGATGGGTAATCAGGATCGAAATCTCGCACGCGTTGTATTGTTTCTATTGTGCTCGCCTATTATCTCGCTCTCGGCAGTTGTTTCTCGAAGGTTTTTGACGATATTACTCAATTAAACGAGTATGAAACTTCTCCCGTATATTTTCCACACTTTTAGGTACTTTTTCTTGATTGTAGGTGATATTTCACTGTGAAATATGATACAGGGCATTGTTGATTGTAGGCGCAGCGGGCCTCAGGCCTACTGTCCCTGTATTTGCTAGTGGGAAACAGCATATCGTTTCTGCAATATTACTTTCACACATTAGTATTAATGGTGACAAGACTCTTAAAAGGTTTTAGTGTAGCTAACTAACTAATACATTGATTCCGCATTTGAAAATCCAAAAATTGTTTAATCAAAAGGCAGCCTTTTGTTTTCTTTAAGAAGTGAACAGCGTAGTCAGATTCAAGTCATCTCTCACAAATTGATCACAAAGCAACATGAGTTAGAAAAGGACAGGCATTTTCATTTCCTTTTGCTTGAATCAATGTATTAGTTAGTTAGCTACAGTAAGAGCTTTTCAAGAGTCTTGTCAATGTGAGAAGTAATGTGTGAAAGCAGTATTGCAGCGACGATATGCTGTTTGCCACTGGCAAGTACAGGGACTCAAGGTCCAGGGCTCGCTGCACCTGCAATCAACAATGCCCTGCATCATATTTCACTGTGAAATGTCCCCAAAAGATAAAGAGAAAGTGCCTTTAAGCATTAAAGCATTGACCTTTTTAATGCTATCCCTGCCATTTTTAACCTGGGGTTTTTTATATTACATATTTAGCTTTTGCCTGTAAATTTTATATAGCTGTAATTAAATCACTTTATTACCTCGCTTATATGTGTAAACTCTTCAAAAGACGTTTGAGAAACAACTTCCAAGAGCGAGATGATACACGAGCACAGTAGAAACGATACAACGCATGCGAAACTTCGATCCTGATTACCCATCTTACACCATTTTGTTGAAAGGCCGTATTTTGCTTTTCTGAAACGGTTTCATTTTCATTTCATCGAAAATTCAAGCAATGTATGAACAAGCAACATATCTACGGCAGCTGAAAACATACCAAATTTAAACTACAAACTTTTAATACTGCTTTCTACCGATTTAATAATGAGTTTTTAGCTTAGGACACCTAGAAAGAACTCTAATGAGCGTTCGGGCTAGGTGCCCGTTGTCTCTGTCAAGCTAAAATTCTGCAATATTAAATTAATACGAATTAATTACTTTTGTAACCCACTAACGAAAATTCCAAGAAAAAGAAAAAAACTGTTCTGTTACTATAATCACGGTTATGTTGGAGTTTGATCGATTTCAGGTGTTTCATATGGAAGATTGATGGGAGAAATCAATTTTTAATTGTAGCTATCATGCTTTATATCTTTTAGAGAAAACTTTCTTACTTTTAGAGTCTCATATTTCTCTCGGAATCGCATTCCATACATTTACTCCATAATCTGTGATAAAATTTTGTTTGTAGTTTGTTCTGACTAGGGGCTGAGATAAGTGACCTGCAGTTGCTTGCCTCGTTTGAATATTGTGCTGGGAGTTAACGAATTAGCCTCACTACATAAGGACCCTCTAGTTACGCTCATCTAATTGAGTTGAATTGTTGTTGTTGTTGTCGCTCCACTGAGGGCCTTATGGACATAGAGCTGTAAAACCGGACAAAAATGTCAATCTGCGACAAGTTTTTGTCGCAAACTCATGTGCTGGTTAGAGTATGGCTTAGAGGAAGGCGCTTTTTGCATTGATAGCTAGAATGAACATTTATCGAAGTTCTGATAGCAAATGTTATGGTACAGGAGTTTTGGAAAACCGTTTTTGTGGCGTTTTAAGATCAGTGGTTTTGAGAAAAAAGTAGCAGATTGATTTAGGCCCAATAGATCTTTCAGCTAAGATTCGAAAAAAGAATCCGAATCGAACGATAGCTTGATACATTTGTAGAATGTTCGAATGTATACAATAGTGATAGAAGCTCCAACGCCACATAATCGAGCCTTGCGTAGAATAGCGAAAAGATCTATTAGTAGAATCAGTAAGGAGATATTCCGTTTCTACAAGCGTAGGGGAATGAGTCTCTCTGTTGACCGAAGCGCAATCATCAAGTCAAAGAGCACAGGGAAACGAGAGACTCATCGTCATAAGTCTATTAACGAATTGGAAGAGCTTTTGGAAATGTTCTTCTACATTTCCTGCTGATACATCGTACATGAACTTCGCGCAATCTAGCTTGTAACAGTCATCTAGATTTAGTAGGCCATATGATTTGAAAGAGGTGCACTTGGTACGTTTTGTTTTTTGAATCCGATGAGTCTCACTGCTCGTTTTAGTTTTCTTCGCACAAAGTCCCGAGGCGCCTCCCTAGTTAGTTACAGGGGTGAAATGAAAGCATTGTAAATATTTATCAAAGTATTTTCTGATACAAAATGTCTTATTTTTGCCATGATGCCAAGACTCTTGGCAACTTTCATATTTATTTGTTGGATGTGGTATTTCCATGAGAGGTTATTGTCAATTAGGACTCCTAAGTATTTTTCTTGATCTGTTTCTACTAAGGGTTCATTTTTTATGGAAAGGCTTATTTTGCGCTAAGGTTTTCGTTGTTTAGGATGAAGTAACAAAAAATCTAAATTCTTGGTATTTAGACTGAATTTGTTGGGTGTCCCAAAATGATGTATTATCGTTTGATTGCTTGTATGTCCATAACCAATGAACGAATTTTAAAAACTTTATTGTAGCCGATTTCCGAAAGGCTAAATTGTATTTGAGGATGTTGGTTGGGGTTTAGGCTGATTTCCTCATGTTGAAAAGAAGGTCGATAAATCTGCTCAAATTCAAGCCTTAGACGGCATGAAAAAGAAACGGCCTTCTTTCCCAGTCAACATTGTAGACGTGATGCAAAAGGCGGAACTTATATGTCGCTCAGAGGATATATGTGGTTCAGAGAATACGAATTCAGTCTGAGTTCTGAGAATATGAATACGAGTTTAGCCTTTTGTATCACATCTAAAATATGGACTGGTAAAGTAGGCCGTTTTTTTCTCATGCCATCCATCAAAGGCTCGAATTTGAGCAGGTTTATCGATCTTCTTTTCGACATGAAAACGCCTCGGTAAAACCGCAACCAACACCTTAGAATACAATTTAGTCTTTAGGCAATCAAGTGAAACAAAGTTTTTGAAAATCGGTTCATTGGCTGTGGACATGTAAGCAATCAAACAATAATACATCATTTTGGGACACCCGGTATAGCATCGAGATTTGGATGGGAGAAGGAAAGGCTGGTCTCATCGACAAAGAAATGGAAACCAAGAACCTTTGATGCTTGGGGGATGTCATTAATGTAAAGCAGAAGTAGTAACGGGCCTAGCACACTTCCTTGTAGTACTCCATATTTTATACTGAGGGAATCAGAAAGCTGTCCACCTACATATACACGTTGCGTTCTGTCCTGTAGATGAGAACGAAACCAGTCTAGAGCAATCCCTCCGATACCATGATACTGAAGCTTGCTAATCAAGATTTCATGGTCCATGTATCAAAAGCTTTTGCAAAGCCAAGGTATATGCAACAGGAGAAATGTTTGTTTTCTCTAGATTCAGCGAGTTTATTGCAAATATCTTGAATGGTGAGGGTAGTAGATTTATTTTTATGGAATCCAAACTGATGCGGATACAAAATTTTGTTCGTTTGAATAAAATTTATCAAGCGTGCGTACATTAGTTTCTCACAAATTTTATTTAAAATCGGTAGGAGGGAGATAGGACGATAATTATTGACTTGGTATTTAGAGTTTGCTTTGAAGACTGGGATCACTTTACTACCATATTTGAGTAACTTTGGATAATAACCAGAACTAAATGAGAGATTAATTAGTTGCTTAAGCTGTTCAGTAATAATTTCTTAATCAGCGGTTCCCACCAGTTATCACTACAGGTTTTGAAACATCTGAAGTTGCAGAGACATGAGGGTGAGGCGTTTTGAAAAATCCTCCAAATGTGATTGGACTTTCGTAAAATTTCTTTTGTGCATTTGTGTCCAAGATGAAATTAGTTGCAGACATATTTTGCGAAGTAGTTATCTGCGTTTCAATTTTTGGGAATTTGTGCTTTTAGAAACTGCCGGTTTTGGAGCAAACTCTGCAGTACTCTGAAGCAATCTGCGACCAGTGTATGACGTCATTAACTCAAGGTTGGAACGCTGTGGATTTTTATCGTAACCTCAGCATAAACCTCACAAAGCGTGCTGCACTGAGGCTATATCAAAGGGTAACTGTGTGGGTTTTACACGTGATTCGATTGTCAATAAAGGTTATATCTTTGTCGTAGATGCGAGATATACGTCATGACAACATCAACGTGTTTATTGGTGCTTCTATCGAACCTGGCAATGTCCTCATTGTGACCCAATATGCACCCAAGGGCAGCCTACAGGTACGAATATCTTATTTTGCAATAGTATTTACTACTTGCTAATATCTTTATTGTTTTGGTGATTACCATTGACTTGTTTAGCACTGGAAATTACAGTTCATAATTAATGGTCAGATGTTACAGACATTTTGATAAAATACCAGGAACAGGCGGCACGTGCGTGTTTTATGAGTTCTGCAATGTTGCTAATCAAAGTGTGTTAAGAGTTGTGTATCATATTCTTTATATTGATTGAAATATTGATCATTATGTTTCAGGATGTGCTGGAAAATGAAACAATCAAATTGGATAAGCTTTTCATTTTATCACTCATCTATGATATCATCAAGGTATGAATTCAATTTGCTATGTATGTCTTCAACAGCCGCACGTCTGGGGGTAACTGTTAGATTACTTTGAATGCTGCAATCATAAATAAAACCAAAAAAGCTGATTCCACCGAGCGCAGCATACGAAATACAAATACTGACCAAAGGCTGCCTTTGAAAACTTTTGCTAACGGACAAAAATGCTTTTCGTTCAGGGGTGCAAAGAGCTGGAATGGCCTTTCAACTGAGGTTAAACAGGCATCTTCCGTTAATGCCTTCAAGGGCCATATTTATCCTAGATTGGTGTGTAGATAATACATTTTAGATACCTTGTAAATTGATTTAATATTGTATTCCAATAGATTAATTAGACTTTCCACGTATCGTAATTAGGCCTTTTCTTTGTATTTTACTACTACCGGGTGTCTCAAAAAAAAGTACCCCCTTTTGATTGGAAATAGGAATCAAACAATAAGATATCATTGCTCCCCGACTTCACAGCTCAATTTCTCAATCTTTAACTTAGATGCACATACCTTGCATTTAGAAATCGTCAATCAAACACCGCAGATACAACTTCGCAAAGTCAAAATTTACAGTGCACCCGAAACCAGAGGTTTTGAAAAAGGGCCTAGTCATGATTTGTATCGTGGACATTTTCCAAAGTACCTGGAGATTTTAAGTTTAGTTTTTTTCTTTTGAAAAAGAATAAAAGATGCATGAACATGGTCATGACTAAGCAAATATAATAAAACTTTGGTAAGAATGATGAAATCGTGTCATGTCTCCAAAATAAGCGTGCATACGCTCCTTTTCCTCTTTTTTGATACAAAACACTTGGGATCGAATGCAATGCAAGGACAGATTCTTCAAAAGAAAAGTCAATTCAAGAACAATTGAAGTAATTTAAGGTATAAATCTTTTCAAAAATGAAAACTAAAAGGTCAAAGTTAAAAATTCGCTTGCAAAATGCCTGTGTGGTGTCAAATTATGGCTAGGCCATTTCTCAAAACCTCTGGTTCCAGATGCACTCCAAATGATTGGAGAATGTCATTTAATCCTGACCCGCAAAAGCAAGCAGTTGAATTAATATTTTTAAGGAAAAGAATTGAAATTGATCATCCTGTTGTGTCATTTAATGATATTCCAGTGAAAAAAGTAAACGAACATAAACATCTTGGAATTATCCTAGATTCAAAGCTTTCTTTTTCTGCTCACATCAAATCAGCTATTTCTAAAACAAGAAAGGGTATTGGCCTGCTGAAATATCTNCAAAACGAAAGGGAAAAAAGAGAAAATTATTGGGCCCCTAAAAAATGAGGATGGAGAGCTTGTGTTTGATGACAGTGAAAAAGCAGGCCTTATGAATGAATTTTTCGCAAATATTGGTGAGAAACTGGCGAAGAATCTCGATGAAATTGAAAAATCACCAAATGAGTACATACACAGGGTTACTCCGACAACAGGACATATTGAAGTCACCGAAAAGGCCGTTGCAGAGAAGCTAAGAAAGCTCAACGTACGGAAAGCATGCGGACCAGACGAAATAACAACAAGAGAACTAAAAACAGCATCCGAGGAGTTGAGTTTTCCCATAGCAAATATATGTCGCATGGGATATACCGAAGGAAAGTACCCAAGTAAGTGGAAAATTGGAAAATTGAAACCAGCACATAAACAAGGCGAAAGAGCAGAGAGAGGAAACTATCGGCCCCTGACAATGCTATCCATCCCAAGCAAGATTAGTGAGTCAGTGATATGCGATGGTATGGAGAAACAAATTGACAGGACAAGACATAGAAACCAATGGGCCTACGCTAAAGGTAAATCAACGGAGTCAATTCTCCTGTATCTAACTGAAACGTGGAAAAGGCATATGAGTGAAGGAGAAGTAGTTGGGGTACTCTTCATTGACTTCAGGAAAGCGTTTGATTGTGTAGACCATGTCATACTTAAACAGAAATTGATAGCAGCAGGGATCACGGGCCAATTATATCAGATGATTGAGAGCTACTTAGAAAACAGACAACAATACGTAGAGCTAAATGGGGTAAAGTCTGAGTTGAAAACAGTTGCCTATGGAGTGCCTCAAGGGTCACTGTTAGGACCAAGACTTTTTTCAGTGTATATGAATGACTTGCCTGATATAACATCAACAGGGGAAATACATTTATATGCAGATGATGTAACAGCTTTCGTAAATGGGAAAAGTGTAGATGAATGTGTTTGTAAGCTGAATGATTTAGCAAAAGAAATAAATAACTGGTGTGTCACAAACAAGATGACAGTAAATGTAGACAAAACAGAAGCAATGATCATGAAAAGAAAGCGGTTTACTGGCCCTCTCGCACCAGTTAAAATAGGAAAAAGGATGGTGGAATATAAAGAAGTATCCAAGGTTCTAGGGGTATATATAGACAATAAATTGGATTGGAATTCACACATTGACAAGGTTTATAAAAAGTACTCAGGAATGATAGCCATGTTAAGAAAGGCCAGTTTCTTACCCGCCAAAACACTTGAAGAAATCTATTACAAAACGGTGATCCCAAAAGTAACATATGGAATGCTTGTATGGGGTACATGCACACAAAATAAATTTGAAAAAATTGAAAAACAACATGTAAGGGCGACAAGATTAATAAAGAACATACCAAGGACAATTGAGAGTAACAGAGTTCTTGATCAAGTAGGCTGGGACCCCATTATTCACATATACAAGAGAAAAGTAGCAATTGAAATGTATAAGATATTGGAGGAGGAATATGAACACAGCTTGGGAAGCGTTTTCAGAAAATCGAATAGAAGAGAAGGAAAATTAGAAGTAACAAGACTGAACTCTGAATTTCAAAGATACACTTTTAACTACAGGGGAATCCTTATTTGGAATGAAATATCGAACAATATTAAAGAAGCGAATAGTAAACAGATCTTTAGGACAAAACTAAAAGAAGATAGAGACAAACTGAGAATGCTAAACTTTTCTAAAGGGACAGTTTGTGTGAGAAACAGATGTGAAGATTTTATATATTATTAATGTTAGAACTTGTAATTTAAAATTTTTTAAGTTTTCCTTTCATTTATCAACTTTAATTTGCAGGTCCACATCAGCCATCCCGAGGCTGCCATTTTTCAACCTGCTTTATAAAATAAATGATGTATGTATGTATGTATGTATGTATGTATCCTATACCTTGTGTTAGATTGTTCATGGGGATATGTTTTCTTCATGGCTTGGAACTTCGGAATTCCGACGGCACGATTTTAAAAAAGTATTGATTTAAAAATGACCGAAATGAGTCATATGAATATGTATTAAATCAATCTTATAGAAGAGTATATCGGGTGTCCCGAAAAAAAAGTAGACCGATTTGGTTGACTCAAGTGATGTGAATTTAGCTTTAATCAATGGCTAATCACTCTCAAAATGCTCCTCGATAGTTAACTTGAACATGGATACCTTGTTTGTAGGTATTGGTGCATTGAGAGCAGAAATATCAATCTTGAAAGCTTAAACTTGCGTCAACCTGCAAACCAGAGCTTTGGCCATTTGGCCTAAGCAAGTTCCTGAAGCACATCTAAATCAAGAACTGAAATTAATGAAAATTAAGAAACTGCCCAATGGGTGACTGGGGGTGACTTCTGGAAAACAGAAGAACACAAGATCTAATATTGTTCACATTTTATTAAGGTTATCGTTGATTTATACGCTGTGTTTTTAAGAAATTGCCTTCGCTAAAAGGCTAAAGCTCTGGTTTGCAGGAAGAGGCAAATTTAAGCTTTCAAGATTGACATGTCTGCTCTCAAACCACAAATACCCAACCTCGTTCCCAGGCCCACCATTGTCTTCCTAGGTCACCGATGTTGGCCCTGGTACCGGTTGCTGCATAGTAGACAATTCGAAAAACTAAAAACAAACACTTTGAGGATCTTTTTTCCACCCTTTTTAGGGTATTTAAACATTAATTCGGGGTTATTAAGTGCAGTTAATGAGGGCAGTATCTGGCTCTTGTAAACTTTTTTCCGTTTTGAAATTGGTGAAGTAACTATGGAGCATCGACTCCAAACGTAGCCTCGGGTCGAAAAATCGAAATATTTTTTTAACCCCCTATTATGACGTCATAACGACCCGCAAATTTCTTGAAACCCCGAAATTCAGATGCGCCGTTGTCCATCACCCCTCGTAAGGCCCTCCTCTGCCCCATGATCGTTAATGAATTTTTGAAATAACGATCAAATGGAGGTCATTTTTGAATTGGAATCATTAGGAATGGTCCCAAAATGACCGAATATGGCAATTTTCTCCCGCATGCGCAGACGGATAGGGTTCAAACCCCCAATCATTTGTTCAATTCTATTTCCCGTTTTCCCGTCACAGCGACCCAAAGTAGACCGATTCTGCGAAGCTACAAGTCTTTCGAATAATTAATGAGCCATTTTGTATCGAATAGCCAATTAAATTGCGAATTTGACCTGCCCGGTACCATGGTCAGTACTGACGTAGGAAGCTGGCCCTAGGAACCAGGTTGACCAATACCAATCATCGAGGTGCCTATGTTCAAGTTAACTATTGAGGAACCTCTTTGAGAGTGATTAGATATTGATTGGAGCTAAATTCACATCATTGGAGTCAACCAAATCCGTATAAATTTTTTGGGACACCCGGTAGAAGTATATTTTATGCGACTTTTGAACTTAGAAATGAATTTCCACAATTTTAACCAGTTTAAAATGCAGGCGGGTCAACTCTCATCGAAAGAAAAATAATTGAATGCTTTTGAGGAGGATACGTTATGACTTGATCAGAAATTTCGGCCATTTTGAATTAAAGATATTCTCGTCTAAGCCCCCAGACTATGCTGTCAGCGTAGTCAACATTCACCCAGGAAGAAACTCCTAAGAGACCTTTTAGCTATTCTACAAAAGATCCTGGATCGAGCGTTATTTTTATACAATTTGATAAACGACGTTCGATTGAGTGGCTTTAGAGCTTCTATCACTATTGTACACATTCAAAAATTCAACAAAATGTAGGAAAATGTTGTTCGATTCTGATTCTTTTCAGAATAGCTAAAAGGTCCATTGTTGGTTTCGAGCTGTCGAGTGTGGAAATTGGTATTTAACCCTCTTTTTCCACGGTGGTAAGAAGGTGTTTGTGACATGATCATGCGTATGAAATATGACCTTTATTGTGGCGACGGTGAGAGAATAAATCAAATTTGACTTCATCTTAATATCTTTCCATTATTTTTTTCGATGCATTAACAACTGAACGTTTCAGCAGAAGTACTGCGGTGGGAAACTCTCGGGCAGAACTTGACGATTTTTTGCCGAGGAATAGTCGGATGATGTGTGAGAGCTTTCTAACTTTGAAAACGCTAATCTTTGATGAGAAAACAGATTTCATTTTAAGAACCTGTTAAGATCTTCAACATGGTAGTAAATAGGGTCAGTCATCTGGGAATGCATTGATATATTCCATTTCCAGCTCTGCTGATTTTGATCTCTCGTCACGAAAATACCCATGAAGGTCTGACTGGCTTGGTAATCGTACTTTGCACACAATTACCTATCGTTGTAGCGTTTTATCTAAAAGTTTTGGCGAGACATATCTTGGCCAAAAACACTTTCGGACAAGCACTTTGTTTGTTAATATACTTGATTCGAATCTATTGAGATACAGTCTTTTTTACCAATCAACAGGGCCTACAGTATTTGAATTCTACTGAGATCAAAGTGCACGGAAATTTAAAGTCATCCAACTGTGTGGTTGATAGCCGATGGATGCTCAAACTGACAGATTTCGGATTACGTCATTTTAAAGCAAGGCAAGAAAATGGTGAAGCCCCCACGAGGGAATATTACAAAAGTAAATATACATTTGATATGAGCTTGTTTCACATTTGAGTCATATTTATTTTCGCTGCCGAATGACACCAGTTCAATTAACAGCCTCGTTTTCAAAATTGTTCAAACTTGCTTGATACGAAAGCCCAGAGTCAGACGTAGCAAACTTTATTCTAGGTACAAGCGTTCAAATTGCTAATGCTTGTTATATTGATTATGAGGGTATGCTCAGGTTGAAAATACTTAAGGGATTTGGCTGCTAAAGTTTGTCATTATTCACAGTCAAATTTCTTACAACATCTGAAACATTTTATCGCCAGTCAAGACAAGAGATATTACTATTTGAAGATTTGCGCCCTTCAGATGTACTTAAATTCTTCCAGCATGCAATCCCCTATCCAGGCGTCCGATCATGATTCGAGTCCGCCCTTTAAGCTGCGTTCGTTGATTTCAATGCAAATTTAACTGAGATTGTCGAACAATATTCCAACTGTTTGACAAACAATTAAAGGGTCTGTCTTATCCAGCATGCCTTGCACTTGCCGTCTCTTGGTTGTTCTTTGTTGTCGCTATTTTCATGGTTTGCAGTTGCTTACGCAAGGAGCATACGCAGGAGAGTGTAGGCCAAACAAAAATTTCAACTTTTGCACTGTTTTCCTTGTCCAGTTGTTCGAAACGACATATAGGCCCACAACAACTTTGCAAATATGCTGCGCTGCCGTCCTTCTAAGACGTAAGAAAAATTGCTTTTGCAGTTACTTTCCAACTGAAGAAATCATCAAAATCACTCACAGTCTTTCACTTCTATTCTGCTTCTCTGCCCTTCTTGGGGGCTTCTCACACCTATATGGAAGGCCTTTCGACGATTGTAGAAGTTTGCTTCATTTTTATAGATCGCAATCTATTTCTTTGCTAATTCGATACACGTTTCCAAACCAAGATTCATTCGAAGAAACTACACACTTTTACATTTTGGACTCCATGTTCAATTCTCATTTTCGACTACATTATCTCATCTCATCTCAACACAACTGAACTATATCAAACGTAACTTACAATAATATGTCAATAAATTTATATGCCCTAACCTTCTTTATGTTTAGAACCAATAATACTACAGTAAACAGGATATCCCTTGTCATCAAATGCTTATCGCACTAATTTTTACGTCAGTTCTTGTGTTATAACTAATTGGTCTTACATTAAAACATACCATACCTCTTATGGGTATACATGCATGCGAGGCTATGACGCAAATGGAGTACTCTAATTTATTTTAATTACTAAATCAACAATAGCTCCAATACAATGCGGATTATGCGCGTATGGGCTTTTCCCGACACTCCCCCCTCCTTGAGCCATTATGGGTCAAGCATAAGCTGGGTCTTGATGCGCGCATCCTGTGCGGCTGCTCTGCGAGGTCTTTCCCCCTGGGGTTAACATTCTCTTTCCCTCCATCCTTCGCATCCTCTTTTTCACCCTGACCTTCCTCACCATCCTTTCCTTCCACATCTTGTTTTCTTTCAGTCTCTAAAGGAAAGAGTTTTTGTAAAGGGCGACTCAAAATTTCTGGCTTACCTCTTGTTGTTGCTTTCCTCACCCGCGCTCCTCTGATTTGTCCATCTTTTCCAGTGACAAGTTTTTCAACAATTCCCAACTTCCAATTATTCCTCTTCACATTGTCTTCTTGAATTAGAACAATGTCTCCCTTGGCTATCTTGTTTGGTACACCATTGTGTATTCTGTGAACTTCACGCAAACCATTCTTTGTCTTTACCAACAATGGGCCAGCAAAATCTACACCAGTGCTACTGAACGGTGGTGCTTCTGACACACGGAATCCTGGCAATGCTGCTGTTCTTGGTGCATTGTAAGATTTGCCATTCAGCTTCCTGCAAAGAAAACAGAGTTTTAAAATCTTCTTCACGAACTGTCTTCCTCTAGTCACCCAAAACCTTGACCTTACCTCTGCAAGGGTAGAACGAACCTTACAATGATGCACTTTCTCATGGCAATCTAAAACAATCAGATAAGTCAAGCGGTGTTCTTTTGGCAAAATAATTGGGTACCTTGATTCAAATTCTAAATCAGAATTCTCCAGTCTTCCCTGGCAAACTAGTACCTTGTCTTTCTCTACTATGCCTAAATGCAGCTTTGTTTTCTCAAAATCTTTCATTTTCTGCAACATCATTTGAGCATCTATTACCCACAGTTTCTCTGCTGATTGTATTTCTTCCGCTTTTAATCTCACTCTTTTCNGAGAACCTATAGCTTTGCACACATTATCCATCAAAACTGCTAAAATTCTTGCAGACATCAACTCCAAGCGAGGAATACTCAACTCCTTCAAAGGGGCAACACGTGTTTTGGAACATAAGAGCTTGGTGAATGTACCCTTAGTGGTTTTGTAGACAAGGTAGACAACAGCACAGTAAGCCTTTTTGCTTGCGTCCCCAAATCCATGCAACTGACAACTTAGAATTTCTCCTTCATCTGGGTCAAATACACACCTTCCAACTGAAATTGACTTCTCATTTCTGAGCTCCTGCACCCATTTCTCCCACCTTGCAGCCTTATCTTCTGGTATGGGATCATCCCAACCTATCTGTTGTATGCATAACTCCTGGAAAAGGACTTTTGCAAGGACTCCTATGGGACTAGTAAGCCCTAATGGGTCAAACATTGCTGCAAGAGTACTCAAAATCCCCCTCTTGGTGGGTGCATTAGCCTGGTTATTTTTTCCCATCCTCATCAAATCAAATTCTAGTCTGTCTTGCTCATTGTCCCAAATAATACCAAGGACTTTTGTTTTCCCCCCAGATTCCTGAATGGGTCCTAAAGCTTCTTTTGCAAAGGATTCTTCATCACCACAATCACTTTTTTCAGTCCCCCCTTCTCTTTCATTCTCACAAATTCTCTCTCTCAGATCCCTACCATTAGTTTTCCACTTTCTTAACTGAAATCCCCCTTCCAACATTCTCTCTTTTGCTTTGCTATACAGGGTATATGCTTCTTCAGTGCTGGCGGAACCGGTTACAAGGTCATCAACGTAAAACGATTGTGACAGCTGAAAAACAAAATTTGGGTCAATTTCCTGAAAAGTAGAAAGGTGATGACGTAACACAGCATTCAATAAGAAGGGTGAACTATTCACGCCAAAGACAACGCGGTTAAAGCGGAGTGTTATGACCTCTGGTTCTTTTGCTTCAATATCTTTCAACCAGAGAAATCTCAAGCAATCTCTATCTGCTGGATCCACTTCAATATTGAGGAAAGCCTTGGCTATGTCACCTACAAGTGCAACTTTCTCATTTCGGAACCTCAAAAGAATATCAAAGATAAGAGGCGACAACGATGGGCCAACATGTAAACAACTATTCAATGATGTGCCAGTTACTTTGTCTCTACAAGAAGCATCATAAACGACCCTCACCTTCGTTGTTTCTGCATCTTCTCTTATAACAGCTGAATGTGGAAGGTATGAACACTTTTCTGCTTGGTCCATTTCTGCAACCTGCGAAACAATACCTAGATCCACCTGCTCTGAAATAATATCACTATATTTCCGAAAAATATCAGGATCTTGGTTAAATTTCCTTATTTGGCTCTTCAATCTTCCTAAACAATTGTTATAATTCGAAGGCAAGGGACCATGGCCTGCCTTCCATGGCAACGAAACACTGTACCTGGAACCTGTAAAGACAATGTTATCAACAAGAGATTCCTGTACCTCATCTTCTGGTCGAATTCCCAAGCTATCTAAATCCCATAGCTTGTTTAGTTGAGCATCAACTTTCTTCTCTTCTTTCTCAGAAACAGGAATAAAATTTACAGAAGACTCAGAAGTATTAAATTTCTCACCTCTAAGTGGTCCAGACAATACCCACCCAAGAGTGGTACGCACAGCAACGGGCTCTTGTGGCCCCCCTCGTATTGTTTCCCCTTCCAAAAATTGCCATTGGAAGTCNAATTCGAAGGCAAGGGACCATGGCCTGCCTTCCATGGCAACGAAACACTGTACCTGGAACCTGTAAAGACAATGTTATCAACAAGAGATTCCTGTACCTCATCTTCTGGTCGAATTCCCAAGCTATCTAAATCCCATAGCTTGTTTAGTTGAGCATCAACTTTCTTCTCTTCTTTCTCAGAAACAGGAATAAAATTTACAGAAGACTCAGAAGTATTAAATTTCTCACCTCTAAGTGGTCCAGACAATACCCACCCAAGAGTGGTACGCACAGCAACGGGCTCTTGTGGCCCCCCTCGTATTGTTTCCCCTTCCAAAAATTGCCATTGGAAGTCTGAACCAATCAAAATGTCTATCTGCAATTTATCCTCATCATGCCTAGGGAAATCTGACAAATAAATCATGTGCAAGTGTGGATAGCGTTGTTTTACCTGCCCTACATGAATATTTGAAATGCTTGCAATATCATCAACAACAAAACATTGAATTTGCACTCTCTTTCCACCTCTCAAAGAACAAAGAGAAAATTCTACAACATCTCTCACTCTATTTTCTGTTTCTTTGCTCCCAAATGCCTTTATCCCGAGATTTTCTTTCCTCACTGGCCTCAAACCTAATATTTCTACTGCCCTGGCAGTAACGAAAGATCGATGGCTACCTGAATCAAAGAGCACCCTGACATTTCTCTCTTTTTTGTCATCCACATTTGCCAGGGCAGTTTGCAGGGCCACCTCACTCCCAGAACAAGTACTTCCCACCCANTGCCCTACATGAATATTTGAAATGCTTGCAATATCATCAACAACAAAACATTGAATTTGCACTCTCTTTCCACCTCTCAAAGAACAAAGAGAAAATTCTACAACATCTCTCACTCTATTTTCTGTTTCTTTGCTCCCAAATGCCTTTATCCCGAGATTTTCTTTCCTCACTGGCCTCAAACCTAATATTTCTACTGCCCTGGCAGTAACGAAAGATCGATGGCTACCTGAATCAAAGAGCACCCTGACATTTCTCTCTTTTTTGTCATCCACATTTGCCAGGGCAGTTTGCAGGGCCACCTCACTCCCAGAACAAGTACTTCCCACCCAGGTTGGTGCGCTTGGGTTAAGGGGTGCTTCTTTCTTAGGCGCTTCCTTAATGGGCCTATTTGCACAAATACAAGGATGGTGCTTCGCTTTGCAAAACTTACAGCGGACGTTGCTTCTACATTCAAAAGACCTGTGTCCTTGCCTTAAACAAACAAAACATTTAAAATGTTTCTTTAAAAGATTCTTACGCTCCTCTGGATCTTTTTGGGCTGTACACTCTTCTGGCAAATGGTCTGCTTGGCAAAACACACACTTCTGGGGGTTTCCTTGTGTTAGCAAAGCACTGCTAGATCCCATCTTCGAAACCTCCTGCTTAGGCCGTCTTGATTCCTGACTCGCTCCAACTACTCCTGCTTTAAACAATGATGAATGGCACTCCCTGATTTCCAGCTCCATATCAAGTGCAGATATCATCTCATCTAGCGACCATTTCAGGAAGCTCTTTCCCACTGCTCTCACCATATTGAAACGGATTTGCTTCGGCAGTTTCTCCATAAGGATGGGCACAACGATTGCCGAGTATGTTGTTTTATCAACTGTGAGAGCCTCTAAGCCACGAAAATGTGTCTCGATCTGATCCCGGAAAGTTCGCAATCTCGATATGTTCTCTTCACTGTACACAGGTGACAAATATATCAGCTGATTAATGTGCTCATGTTGTATGACACTGGGCTTGGCATACCTTTTCTTCAACAAATCGATTCCTGTCANGATTTTATAGATCGCAATCTATTTCTTTGCTAATTCGATACACGTTTCCAAACCAAGATTTATTCGAAGAAACTACACACTTTTACATTTTGGACTCCATGTTCAATTCTCATTTTCGACTACATTATCTCATCTCATCTCAACACAACTGAACTATATCAAACGTAACTTACAATGATATGTCAATAAATTTCTACGCCCTAACCTTCTTTATGTTTTGAACCAATCATACTACAGTAAACAGGATATCCCTTGTCATCAAATGCTTATCGCACTAATTTCTACGTCAGTTCTTGTGTTATAACTAATTGGTCTTACATTAAAACATACCATACCTCTTATGGGTATACATGCATGCGAGGCTATGACGCAAATGGAGTACTCTAATCTATTTTAATTACTAAAACAACAATAGCTCCAATACAATGCGGATTATGCGCGTATGGGCTTTTCCCGACACACGATTGAAAAAATTTAACCAAGGTTTCATCTAAGTGTTTTGCTCTGCAGGTATTGACGGGGACAATGTTTACAGCCTTCCCTGTCAGAAAATGGTCAGAACCTCCGTCTACTTCCGTTTTCCAATATTTCACATACACATGTATTTTTACGAGAAAGAGCCAGGAAACATGGAGGCCTAGAAATAGGATGTATGGAAGACGGTCATTGCCCAACCAAGTGGTATGGAGGTGAGGTGGTGTGGTGGTATGGCAGGGACGTAGGAAGCATCTCAAACTTGGAGGGGCACGACACTTAAAGGGCTCTTTTTCATTAAGCTAAAGGAGCACTTCCTGAAAATAAAATCAAATCTGTCTAACATGAAATAAGCCGACGTCAAATGTTGCTATAGGATCGCGGGAAACTTCTGTCTTGTGTGCGCTTTCTGTGCGCTTTCTTTATTTCAGTGCCAATTAGCTGAGGTAAAACGTTAATCAATTGCTTTAACGAGCGTGACTACCTTCCTTTCTTTCTTTCTGACTGACATCGGAGCCCCTTCTTAGATTACAAAGGACTTTGTAAAAAGGGCATTTCTTTGTTTATTCCAAAATCTTTGGGGGGGCACGTTCCCCCAGTGCCCCCCGGTTCCTACGTCTCTGTGGTGCGGGCAAGTGGTCAAGACGTAGTGTTTTCGAATCTTGTTTGGTCTACCAACCTCGTCCTCGTGGCCTTTTGTCATATTGGCACGGAGACAGGAAAAGAAGTCTGTTCTAGAAACCTGAGTTACTGGTGGCAATAGTGTGCTGCTGAGCGCACCAAATTCAGTCCAGAGAAGATTGCAAAAACTTATTGCAGGAGTTAAATGGCGTTTAAATTGCCACCACAGAGGCATTTTTTATTTCAAAGTGGCCCGTTTTTTCTGATAAGATTTTTTGACGGAGGGCCCCTTGTAAATCAGCATCTGCTGAAGGGTTACTCTCCTATATAAATGACTGAAATGGAATTTAGCCTTTAAACATTTGTGAAGCTTGACACAATAAAATAAAAAAATTTAGAACATATTGCTTGACTTACCTAGAATCCTCTGCCTTCGTTTCTACATCGAGTGGTGCCACCATCATGATTTGCTTGGCTACTTTGCTATCCTAGGCGGTCAAGGTATCAATGTTTACTTTTTGTACTTTCTCTAACTTCTGTTGCAAAAAGGCCGGAGTGAGTTACGGAACCTCTTCCACGTATTAGGTGAGGCTTGCTTGTGAATTTTCTCATCTAGTACAACTGCATTCGACTGAACATCGATGAAGATTGCCGAAAGTGAAGTGAAGTCCTGGATTAAATATCTCAGCACTTATTGTGATAAATTCAAATCAAGTAAAAATTTCAGTGAATCATTCCCTGCGACCCAAAAGTGGCAAAATAATCGCCTGCTTTCTATCAACACCACAGTTCTAAATAAAAAACAGATTAATCTGTGATTTATGACACGTGGTGTAGGCTTGTGCGACAGGTCGCGAATGATCTTGACAGGGCAGTACCATATTACTTCCACCATGAGGTTTCTTGGAACAAGAACAGGGCCACGACTGAATGAAACAGTGTAAAAGATGACCCTACTTAGGCCCATTCACAGCTATCACCTCACAGAAACCAAATGCAGCAAAAATCACATTTGGCACACAGTTACCGACAAAAACTTCGCATTTGTACCATACTTAGGGTATGTTTCATTGGTACCAATTCTGAAAACGGTTTACTTGGTAGACTCGGAGTTTGTGTTTGATTGACTCCCAAATTCCGAAAACGGCAGATTTGGAAGGCCTGTGCTGAGCCTTCTGCTCCAAAAGGCAGAAGTTTTGGCAGACCTTGGAGAGATTCTCATTTTCATTTGCGAAACTCTGAAAATGAGCGAATTTGCTTGCGTTGCTAGCACCAGGCTCGATCGTGTTTTTCAACAGGAAATCTCGCTTTCGTCAGCATCAATCTGAAACCCGCCGTTTGAAGAATTTAGTGTTTGATTGGGAAGTGTGTTTCAGTCTCTGCGAATTCTATCATTTTCAAAATTTGGTAGGTTTGGAATTACCAATCAAACACACCCTTAGAGTAAAGTTCACACCAGACGATATTACGCTAAAGTTGGCTGTGAGGAACTTTTTTATATTACAGCCCTGAAGAAATCCTACATGGCAGGACGAAATATTGGTATAAAATTTATTCAACCATTTGCTGTTGTGTTTGTTGTATTGCGGTGTTTCTGCCTTTGAACTTTTTTATACTCACGAAATAGTCCCAGTTATCGCAACAACAGCGACAACAATGACAAAACAACAACAACATATTTTTTGCTCAAACTGGGACTTGTGGACTTGCACATAAAACATTGGGACGAAAAAAACAAAGAGGGCACCGATTTTTCCATTCACATTGAAACGAGGTTGATTCGTAGTCATGGCAACCTTCGGCAGTTGGAAATTCTTATCGCTGTTTCGTGCGCTGTGGTGAGTTCGCGGAAGCTAAGTGGCCTTCAAAATTGAGGGTATTCTGGTTGAAAGTGAAAGGTTTGTTGATTCTTGGATTGAGGAAACATTCATCTGGATACTTGTGGCTTTTTTTCATTGCTAATGTCACTGAAAACTTGAATTTCGAGGCGTTTTATCATCTGAGGCTTGAACCGACCATTAAGCCCACACGCCATTGCCTGGAGCACTCGGCCTTTCATACAATGTTGCTATGGTTTCCATATCGAACATGAAATTGATAGCCTCTGTACCAGACTCCAGAAAAAACAAATTCGTATTGGTCTGGAACATAGGCTAGAAATTGAGGAAAACAATTTCGTCCCAATTTTCAATGTGAAGTCCACGAGTCGTAGTTATAGCGTCCATCAGTGTATCAATAGCAATAACTACGAAGTTGTAATCAGTCTAGAACTTTTTACCAAGGTGCATTGCGTTCGAATTAGGAATCTTTAACTAGAGTGGTGTCGCCCATTATGCCCATGTCGTCGCGAAGTTCTGAGTTAGATCCAGAAAGAGCAATTAATGAAATAACCAAATAGCCAGATTATATCACTAACTAATGGAGAAAAGGATCACAGAGTATTGATTTTCTACGTAAAATCTTTGTACTGATTTTAGAAGATTTTAAAGAAGGGGGTAAAAACGTCGTTTTCTTCTAGCGTCGCCCATTATGGCCGCAGGAGAAACAATGAACACTACTCTCCGGTAAAAAGTTTTGA
>REGL01000617.1:0-29975 GCA_004194395.1 Aurelia aurita complex sp. Pacific | reverse complement strand
TTTTGAAGGTGCTCGCGGCAGACCCCTACCCAAAATTTGGCCAAGAACCCCCCCCCCCCGTGGGCTAGATCCAGGGTCATTTGTGGTACGCTATAATTTCTGACTGTCTGAATAGGAACATTTTGATGAGAAATGAAGAAAATTTTAGCACTATGATGCATAGACTATGGTCTGACTAGGGTTTTTATGCCCAAAAGGTGTACCTAATTTATCTTCTGAACATCCTATGATTGCTGCGCGAACTCCCTTGTCTCAAAGAGACGAGCGAGGGGAATTTTTGCGATTTTATAAGCATCTTCAGGATAAAACTTCGTGAATCCAAATTTCAATTGCACATGATTATACTCGAAATATTTCGATTTGCATCAAAAATTCGCCAAAAGAGAACAGGCGTTCGAGTTCCTGATATGTTCTCTTCTTACATTAACAAGACAAAAAAGAAAACGTCAAAAAGTGCGGTTCTGCTGAATCTGAACATTGACTGTCTTGACTGTTATGATCCACTCTCCTTCGCAGAGGCACTATTTAACGACGGGAATTTAACGACGGGAGACTCTTGGTCCCCGCGCCAGTTGCTTTAACTGCACAATGTCAAAATATCTTTGAGTGTGATAGGAAAATTAAAACTGAAAATTGCAGAAGTTTCTTAGCTTTTTTCAATTCAGGTAGGGTTGTTTCTTAGCTTTCGAAAAATTGAGCCTACCGTTTCGAATAAGCGGTTTCTTATAAACAAAATGAGAGTATCTGTTGGTATCTCAACTTGCATGCTTCACCTATTTAGGAAACTAACACAAAGTGTAAATCAATTATAGATGATTATGGCCTACTTTTCGATGTTCTTGTTGACAATAAATGGTTGGTTGGGATTGAAGAAATCTGCTGCCGTTAGTTCTAATCCGTTCGACTTCCGTTGCCAAATAACCGACAGTAAGATTGAGTGCTTTTCCCCGATAAATGCCATAGCTCTGACACTGAATAAATTACCTGATTTGCTCAAAAACACGTCAGTAGTGATGCCAAAATGGGGCAGGAATCTTTGCTTCTTCCAAGTTGGTTGCAGTTTCAGGCTCTTGGCATCGGTCGGCATGCAACGACATGAATGCAAAGAAATGCTGAAAGTAAATACGCCTATGTTGTTTCAGTAAATGCGATTGGCTGAAAATTGAATAAGACCTACGCACATGCAAATAGAACAAATGAAACGGGAACTTCGAGATGTATGATCTTGAAGTTGCACAACTCCCACACGCAGTGCGTTAGGTCTGAAAATTGGGACCCCAATTGAGAGGTATTCTCATTGATCGACAGGTGCTTTGTTTCATCATTTCTTTACTGATGAATTAGACTCATTTGATTGATTGTAAGCAACACAACTTGATGCAAGCATAAATAAAACCAACAAACAGCGCAAGAATAATACAAGCTGCGATCATTGACAAGTTGTAATTACCCAGCGGAAGGCGCTATTCAAGGGGCAACAATTATGTCCTGTATGTGTGGCTTCACTCTCCTCCGATGCTTCGATTTTAGCATGATTTTAGCAACATCAGCAGCTGCGCAAAATAAACAAAGCAACAACTATTTGACAATTCGTTATGTGGAGGAGAATACTTATTGGTCTGAATCAATTTTTAGTTGATAGCCAAATGGCTGAAGTATTTTAATGATTCTTGTTCTTGTTTTTATGAGCTTTGGAATGATAGGTAATATTTAGTTTACAAAAAATCCATAACGTCTTAATGAGGGAAAAGAGCAACCTCGTCCCCAGGGCCTTTTGTCAAAGAGGCTAAAACCCTTGACCAAATGATAAACAAAACAATCTCCTCATTCAAACACAATTCGTTCCTCTCAAGAGTTTCAGAATCAAATCTTTTAGAAAGCAATAGCGTACTATTAAAATCAGAGATGCCCTGAAAGCACTTGGATTTAAAAGTCTGAATGAATTGACTCGATGCGAGGATTTTTTACTACAGAAAGCCCCTTTCGAAAACCTGCAAAAACCACGGGCACCGTGAAGATCAAATGTTAGCCTATTATAGGCCTATCTTAGGTTTTGTCAGTTATGGCCTAATGCCCAAAACTCAACAACCTTCGCAACATACCTCCAGTCATTTGTTGACTAAAGCATAAACAGTAGGGGATGCACGCAAGCTACTAAAGCATGCTTAGCATCAATTAGATGTTGAAAGCACCTTGTTTGTTCTTCTTCTATGTTTATCTGCTCTCCTATAATCGAAACTGTCAAGTCTCACTGCAAGCGATCCGGCAACACGCCATAACCCGTTTCATTACGCCAAATTTTAAAATCGCTTTCCCTTGAGATGTTCATACTTTTTCATTCCCCTAAGAGGACAACACGTGCTAAAGCTTGCGAGCGTGCTCAAGGCATTGCTGTAAGGTAAACAATTTAGGGAAACTTGCTCACATCTTTAGCACGTTTTTAAAGGTTTCTCGAAGGGACTTCTTTTAAAAAAATCCCTTGTAAAATCTGAATGGATTGACAGATTTCAGCCAGGAAAAAATTCTAAAAATAATTGAACATGTTAGCCATTCAATCAGATATTGCAAAATATCGTTGCTTATATATTCAGGGAGCAATAGCCTTTCAAACGCCGGACCTTTTCTTGATTCACCCGGTAAAAGAACCTTCCACAACAGCGTAAGCAATTGGTTGTATAAAATGTTGACTTGAGGATAATTGTAATAATTGTTTCTAGCAATAAAACTTTAAGCCTTTATCAGCATACTTTATAAAATACTTATAGATATCCTCCTGGTTAAAAAATTATCTCCAAAAAGTGGATTTTGTTAAGAATATTAGATCACACAATATACTCTAAAAGGAGAAATTAAGAAGAAATGAGATCATCACATAAAACATCTTATTATACGAGATGTCCCAAAAAGCACCGTCACAGTTTGATCAACTTTATTGTGATAGTACGGAGCGATAGAAGTTTAAAATAACACGTACTCCCAATCTCGAGCTCCCAATGAATTTATGACAAAGAGCTCTTTTAAGCACCGCAGGGGCTTATTTAATCGTGGAGGCCATTTCGGAACACTTACAAATGGCTTGGTAATAACGAGGCTATGAATCATACTTGTTTATGTTTTAAACTGTGTGTTAACGTTGAGAAATAGAGAGAAAAGCTTTCGCAAGCTAATTTTTCAAAATTTCATCAAAGTGAAGCGTTCTTGGGACACCAAGCACAATGATCTCAATGCTTCAATACTACCTTTGTAAAAAATCTAATATCTGTCCGTAAAAATATCATTACAGATACATGTTCCTTTTTCCAAGATGAAAAATATCGAAGAAGCCTTCAATATTGATGGAAAACTTCAAAGAAAGGAAATACGTGCTGAATATTTTTGTATAGCAGGGGAAACAGCGACCTGTAACGCAAGAACCAAAGAAAAGAAGGCAAAATGCATCTACTTGACCCAACGTCATACCTTTGCAATCGAAAAGAACGTTTGAGACTCCATATCATTGCTAAGAGCAGGAGATTATACATCTTCAAGGCGTCCATGTGTCACGATGCTCATTAATTTCGATTTATTTTCTTCTTCTATCATATATCTTCGAAACTAGATATTTCAACTCGTTGATTTTTCGGCGATTTTTCCTTGTTGATAGCTTATGACTAACTTTCATTGTAACCGTTTCAGCATCATGTACATTTTAGTATTTCCTTCGCTCCTCTTTCGGCATTGACTTTTGGCATTTTATCAATTGTTTTTATTACTTAAGCAAAGTCCAACCATGCTTTTATTACCTCAGTCACGATCCTGTTCTCCTTATTTCGAATTCGTTAATTTATATCCCACGATCCGCGTATCTTCTTATTCAAACTGTAGAACTGCAGCTCTTTTTAATTCACTTCTATGCGATCAGCTAGAGTAATTCTATATTCTCCTTCGGGAGTTTATGTTTGTTGGATTCATCATAAACTTGGAAAATGCACAAGGTGTAATTTCTTTCCCGCTCAAAGTATCTACCATCATACCTGTGCAATCTCATTTCCAGGCCTCTCCGCCAACAAAGAGATGGCACATGCAAAGCAGGGAGTGGCCTTCCATAGTAAAGGTACCGGGGATGTGCCGCGAGCAAGGCTTTACTGTTTCGGATTCGAGTCTACCCAAGGGTATACTTTTTTGCAATTTTGGTCCAGCCAAGGTCTAGCCAACGGTATCATGTTTGGCAATACTGGTCAAAAGGGAACGGTCATGTTTTCAGCTAATTTGTGTTTTGACTTTTAACAAAGCCTTCGAAAGAAGGAATTTCATCCTGACAACCATTTTTTTGTCGATAATAAACTAGTAAATAAAACAAATGGACCTTTCTTAAATGAAAAATCGATTTTCGAGTTCAAACTAAAAATTTTGAGATACATTCGGACTCGAAAGGCTTGGAAATGAATCTAGCCAAGAGCATCAATTTTTCAATATTGGTCTAACCAAGGATATCATTTTTGTAGAAATTGGTCTAGGCAAGAGCACCATTTTCCTAAAAATGAATCTAGCCAACGATACCACTTTCAACATGCTCGCGGCAGACCCCATACCCAAAATTTAGCCAAGAACCCCCCTCCCCCCGTGATGCAAGGTATGCTAGACGCAAAGGCCTCGTTAAGTTTTCGAGTAACTAATCTATAACAAAGACTGATACGAAAATTACATCTAGTAGCGCTGAATGCTTTATAAAAAATTAACTTTGTTGAGCATATTTCCCTTCTTCGATACAATACCTAATACCCAGCAGGCTTGCCTTTCTTCCTTGGGTCGGACACTGCATAAATCGTATTCGCATTTTCTCTATAAATTGCTTGTATCACAGAAAATGAGGTCGATTTCTCGATTTCATGTCCAATCTTCTTAAGTCCATCAACGATAGATTCGGGCAATGGGTACTGCGTGTTGATTCTGATTTTGTTTGGTACCAACTGGTGATGAAGCCGAGGGTTCGCAACTGATGGGCCAAGTTTCACGCCAAACAGTATCTTGTTCATGATGACCTGCAAAAACAATAAACGTAACGTACAGGAAACTAGGAACTACAATATTGTTAATGTTTACAAATTCCGTTGCATATTAGATGACAGTTGACATTTTTTTTCTATCCATTTCAAATCTTTACAACAAATCTTACTTTCTACTGTACTTATCTAATTACTATACACCACCACAGGGAACTAAGGGGAGTGAAAGACAATGACTACCCCATGGCTCAAACATAAACATACGCAACATTAAACTACATACAACTGAACTACAAACGATGAAAAAATTAAAGGCCCCCATTAGCCATGTTTGAAGAATGAGATCATGCACGTAGCTTGCCTCGAAGTAATAGAATATTTATTTGCAATTGCAATGCACGATTTAGTTTATATCGAAATGGCTGTAGCCTAACGAGCCCACTTGATGAAGCAGACCAGATTTCTTGATATGCATCAGAACTATTACATTAGATGTAGCGAGAGTCCAGAGACTTGGGAACTGGGGGCTTTGGGGGACGTGCTCTCTCCCAAATATTTCGCAACAAACCAAAAAATTACCAAAAAATTGTCTCAGGATGTGCCCCTTTAGAAGACCGATGTGGACAAAAAGTCGTTTAATTTTGTTATTTTTTACTTTGTGATTTATTTATGTTTACTTCTCACCTTGTTTCATTGTGAAGAGAATCGTATATCTATCAGCATTCACACTATTTTCTACTACCGGGTGAGTCAAAAAAAAGTTTACCCGTTTGGCGGGCTGCAGAATAATATGTATGCGGCTGATATTCAAGACTGAAATGTTAATCTATTATGCAAAGACTAACTTAGATCAGAAAAGTTTGTTTGGTAAAATTACTCATCTCTAAGACCCAAAAATTAGAAATATATCTGTAAGGGGCATGAATGGGAATGAGAATTCCACGTTCCATTCTGGTCCATGATACACTTGCCATTGGAATCAAAATCGTATTTCTGAAACTGACAATTGTAGTGAACTTAAATTTCCATGCCAAATAAATCATGGACCAGAATGGAACGTGGAATTCTCGATTCCCATACAAACCCCTTACAGGCACTTTTCAAATTTTTGGGTCTTGAAGATGAGTGATTTTACCAAAGAAAATTTTCTCATCTAAGTTGGCCTTTGACTGGTAGATTAACATTTTAGTTTTTAATATCGGCCACTTACTTTTTATTTCACAGCCCGTCAAACGTGTAAACTTTTTTTTGACTCACCCGGTATATATCGCATTTTTACCGTCAAAAATCTGATGTATATGAAAGTGCCCTTCTTACAACAAAAATGCATTTGAAATGCCGTTCCCCTCCAAGTTTAAGACGCTTCCTACTGCCCTGAGTGAAACTAATGGATAGCCAACAATATTGACAAATTGTTTACTTTATCCANTTTATGTGTACTTCTTACCTTGTGTCATTGTGAAGAGAATCGTATATCTATCAGCATTCACACTATTTTCTACTACCGGGTGAGTCAAAAAAAAGTTTACCCGTTTGGCGGGCTGCAGAATAATATGTATGCGGCTGATATTCAAGACTGAAATGTTAATCTATTATGCAAAGACTAACTTAGATCAGAAAAGTTTGTTTGGTAAAATTACTCATCTCTAAGACCCAAAAATTAGAAATATATCTGTAAGGGGCATGAATGGGAATGAGAATTCCACGTTCCATTCTGGTCCATGATACACTTGCCATTGGAATCAAAATCGTATTTCTGAAACTGACAATTGTAGTGAACTTAAATTTCCATGCCAAATAAATCATGGACCAGAATGGAACGTGGAATTCTCGATTCCCATACAAACCCCTTACAGGCACTTTTCAAATTTTTGGGTCTTGAAGATGAGTGATTTTACCAAAGAAAATTTTCTCATCTAAGTTGGCCTTTGACTGGTAGATTAACATTTTAGTTTTTAATATCGGCCATTTACTTTTTATTTCACAGCCCGTCAAACGTGTAAACTTTTTTTTGACTCACCCGGTATATATCGCATTTTTACCGTCAAAAATCTGATGTATATGAAAGTGCCCTTCTTACAACAAAAATGCATTTGAAATGCCGTTCCCCTCCAAGTTTAAGACGCTTCCTACTGCCCTGAGTGAAACTAATGGATAGCCAACAATATTGACAAATTGTTTACTTTATCCAGACAAGAGTTGCCACTATAACAGTGCCACATTTGTTTCTTGATAGTATTATATGGGTTTGTTGGTTCCCTTGGCAACAGTTATCCATATCAAAGATTTCATACAGTAAGGGCAGTGTGCCAGGTCAAAGAGGTCAAATTGGGAAAATTGCCTTCTAATGAGTTGGCCGCTGGATTAATGTTAGGAGCAAGTAGTGATTAGCCTTAATGAGGAAATGTGAATTGGCAACTTCACCAAAGTTCATTGTTGGCTCAAATATATCAGAATTGTTTTGATTGTATACATTAACAATGCCTATAAATATCTCAGATGCTTCGCTGATTGTTTCGATTGTGTGCACAAATAATGCCCATTGTTACAACATTCCTGATTCCTATGTACCTATCTATATGTCTTTATGTTTAGGTGTATTCCTTCCGGTTGGAGCAAAAGCCCCTGCATAATGTTTTCATTCTTCAAACATAACTAGTTACACTACTTACAAAATTTCTCTGTTAATTACTCTACTTACAAAATTACTCTACTTTTCATAAAAGCTAAAAAACGGGCTTTGGTGGTTGTGGAACTTGTAGCGTAGTTGACATTTTGCATATAAANAGCTTAGAATCAATCGTTACTCCTAAGAGTTTTACTTGTTGGCAACTTGTTGGCAACTTACTTGTTGTTGGTTACCCTTTGTTGACATTGTGTGCAACTTCGATTTGAATGGGGTATTTTTAGATTTTCTGCTCTCTGCAAATGCAAGCTTTTAACCTTGCACAAACCCTTTAACTAGGTAATTCAATTAAACAAAGTTTTGAAAACAAGAAATCCGGTCACAAGTCTACCTGTGCTGTCCCGGTGATGATTCTTGATCCTCCAGATGCCCCTGCTACCATTTTAACGTCTCCATTCTTATCTGTAATGACTGTTGGGCACATTGAAGAGAGTGGTCTTTTGCCAGGGCGAATATAATTTGCAGGTGTTGGTGGGTAACCGTACAAATTGGATTTTCCTGGAGTTGAAAAATCATCCATCTCATTGTTGTAAATAATTCCAGTCTTTGTAGAGCGATATCCACCACCAAATCTAAAATACCAAAATTAATATTATTACAATTAAAGCTCCAATTAGCCCCCTCTCTACCATAGTAAGTCCCCCTCTCTGATAGATCCTTCCTTCGAGACTAAGTTTCTAAGAAGGGCCTGTTTAATGAGGAAAAACACCTCACCTGCCAAACCCGGGGCTGACAAGCGAGGTGGAGTAAGTCTCTCATCCGTGAAATCAGAACGAATTAACCAATAGAAATCAACAAAGAAAGCCAATACACCCCGGTAATGTTTCGTTTACATGGACAAATTTCACCTCGCCCAGGTGAGATTCCATCTCTGGTGAGGCAATTTCTCACCATACCGGTGGTGTCGCGTTTGTCATATAAACGCGAAGTGAAAAAAATGGGATTCTATAGGAAGGAGGAATCTCGCCTGTCACCCCCGGGATCTGGCAGGTGAGGTGTTTTCCCCCATATAGACAGGCCCTAAGCCCCCTTATCCATTTATTGTCACGAATGTTCCCTTTTTCATGTATTAGCATTATTGTACTGTATTTTACATGGAGGGCCCATTGAAAATCAGCATTTGCTGAAGAGTTACCCTCCTCAAATATATGAAATAAATCAGTCAATCAATCAACCGATCAACCAATCAATCAATCAATCAATAATTCATTCAATCCATTAATCAATTTCTATTATGTCCTTCCTTCTAATATCCAATGCAAGGGGTTACCTTACCAAAGACTGTCCACTTCTTCAGCTAAAACAATTCTGTTTTTAATCCTTATCATAGCTAGGCTCAAACTCTCCTTATTTTGAATTCAGCAAAATGAAATTATTTGGTTGCTCTATTTGAGATCAAAGATTTAGGATGAAGAATTTCTAAAAATTTCAACACGAGGCCATATGCGGTAAATCCCCGCATATACGAACCTACTCTTTCNAATCAGTCAATCAATCAACCGATCAACCAATCAATCAATCAATCAATAATTCATTCAATCCATTAATCAATTTCTATTATGTCCTTCCTTCTAATATCCAATGCAAGGGGTTACCTTACCAAAGACTGTCCACTTCTTCAGCTAAAACAATTCTGTTTTTAATCCTTATCATAGCTAGGCTCAAACTCTCCTTATTTTGAATTCAGCAAAATGAAATTATTTGGTTGCTCTATTTGAGATCAAAGATTTAGGATGAAGAATTTCTAAAAATTTCAACACGAGGCCATATGCGGTAAATCCCCGCATATACGAACCTACTCTTTCAGCAAGGTTTCATTTCAATGGTACTAACACTAATTTCAAGGTATAAAAGTTCATATTTGAAAGGAAAGGTACCATGGGTAGCTCTTTTCAGAGTCTTCAACAAAGATTTTCAACCATGTTATTAACTAATTATAAGCTTACAAACAGCAGGGGAGGAGGTTCAAACCTTAACGACCAACTGGGGCAAAAATGAGCTTAATAACGAAAATCAAAAATCAAATTTGCTACCCCTGCAATGAGAACATATTTTTCATCAAACTGAAACAGGTTTTTAACTACAAGGTGCATGATTTAGGAAAAACATCCTCTAGGTTCTTAATTTTATGGGTTCTTGTATGCGGGGATTCACTGTGTTGAAATGGTGTGTTCAATTCCCTTTCATGAATTTTGGTCCATTCTAAACATTATATAGAATCCATTCTATATCGCAGAATTAAATCAGCATCTTTATTTTCCACTATGTTGTAAAGAATACTGCTCTATTTTGGTAACTCTAGAAAACAAACTCATTAAACTAGTAAACTTGGTTTTTGAAATATTGATTCATATAAAATTTGCTGTCACATTTTTGCACACACAAAAAGCAAATCCTACAGGGTGTCCCAGAAAGATTGTTCGACATTTGATTAAATATTAAAAAGTAACGATAAAATGTGCAGACTCCTTGTTAGATAACCCTGTTCCTAAGATTTTAAATTAATTTTTGATGCCAGAATCTTGCGAATCCGCTAAGAATTCACGGATTTAATGGGCTTTTGAAGTTCAAGTTTGTACGAAAGCTGATACCAGACGCCCCTAACTGACTTGTTTTTCAAAAAGACGTCCCAAAATTGAGGTTAAAGAAGACTGTCCAATGATTTACCTCTCGCTGATATCAGAGCAACCAAAATAGGATTTCAAAAGCAATTTAATTCTTGTAACCGTTGCCAAAATTTACTTAAGAATACCAGTATCCAAAAACATGGAATGAAAACTTAATCGTTGAGAGACGGGGCCATTCCAAATTGTGCTCAACAGCATTCCCCCAAGCATCCATAACCTTGATTCAGTATTAGAGAAAGCTAGTTTATCGACAGTGCTTTTTAAATTCCATGTAAGTTGCTTTGAATAAACGAGAATCTACTTAAAAAATATGCAATTGAATGGCGTCTGGTTTCAGCTTTCGCACAAACTTGAACTTCAAAAGCTTGTAACTTCGTCAATATTTAATAATAGAAATAGAAATATTTATACAGGGAAACCTTTTCAATGCCAAGGGCATTGTTATCAATAAGGGTCCCGTTAAAAACTAAAGTATTTACATCGTTAAAAGTGAAAGTAATTGCATATTAATTCAAGTACAATATTTCTCTTATCCTAAATCTTGAAGCGAAAAGCAAAGAGTTAAAATCGTTTAAAATGGTGTCTGATATGGCCTAGTATTTCAAGAAGTGTTCCTTCAACTGACGCTTGAACAGAACTATTGACGTTAAGTTTCGAATTTCAATTGGGACTTCATTGTAGCATGAAGGTCCTTGAAACCTGAATGACTTTCTTGCAGCCTCCATTCTGATTTTTGGAAAGTGCAGCGTTAACGAATTTCCTCTTGTGTTGTGATTATGATCTACTTTCTCGATATATGACGCAAGATTTGGGATGGCACTTGCTTGCAAGCATTTGAAAATCTGTACTGCTGCTTTAGCCGATTTGCTAGCTCCTGGTGTCTCAAATCAATTTAAAATCTCAGCAATAAGGTTACAGTAAAAACCTGCGTATAAGAACCTAGTGGATTAAGAACCTACAGGCTGAAAGTTTGCAATTAAACCCCAATTATATAAGAACCCATTCAGCCTGGAATTTGAAATAGGTTCTTATGTTTAGAGAGCATGGGGTCTTATTCACAATAGAAGTTTGTGGAAGATTAAAAAAAATGTTTATGTTACCTGATGAGAAGCTTTTAAAATATTTTCTCTGGATTATATAAACATTTCAATATATCTCATAAACTCAACTGATGTGAACTGACAGTAAATAATAGGCCTGAAGTTTGAATCTGAAGAAAAGAAATTCACGAAAGCCATGAATGAAATAAGAACCTGAACAGCCTCATTTCCCACTAAATACCCAAAACATAAGAACCCAGTTAGGCTGACTTGCAAAATTGTAGGTTCTTATACGCGGGTTTTTACTGTATCTTAACATGGCGCCCGTTCACTATTTCGTTATTTTTTAATATTTAATCAAACGTCGAACGCTTTTTTTTTGGAACACCCTGCACATGAATTTTGAGACAGATTATAGTACAGTAATACTTACAAATAATTGACCGTTCCCGTTACAGAAACAGCATCTCCATTTTCAGCCAAGATTGAAACATGCGATGTACCAAAATCTTCCTTCCCATAATATCCTCCATAATATTTTGGTTCGAATGTTTTGTCCGGTTTAATCTTTGTTTTTCGAATGATTTCCGCATATGTTTTGTTCAACAGTTGTCCATTAACAACCTAAAGAAAAACAGGGATTCTTTGAAGAATTTATCTCAAAGCTTCCCAAGCATTGCCTTATACTAAGACTACCCTCACATGAGAAAACTCAGACCGATCTGAGTTTCAGATCGGTTTGAAATTTGGCTGTGTCTGCTAATTTCCCTCCCCCTCACATGGACATTCTCAGATCGGTTTGAGTTCAGCTCACTGCTCTCACATGCGCATTTGACAAACATTTCCTGAATACAAACAATGAGCGCATTCCCCTGTCATCCAGAACAATTATCATTGCATTGTTGAAGATTTATCTTGATTGTTTTGATTGCCAAAGGAACGCAAGGAATGTCATTCACACTTGTTTTGAAATTTCAATTCGCCCCGAAACGAAAAAAGTTTCTGCTCACATGAAAATCTCAGGTCGACCTGAAAACTCAAACCGACCTGAGAAACCGAAAAGAATCTCAAGTCGACCAGAGTTTCAATTCGCCTGCGTCATGTGAGCACTCCAAGGGCTTAGACCGCAGACCGAATTGAAACTCAAACCGATTTGAAACTCAGACCGGCTTGAGTTTGCTCATGTGAGGGTAGTCTAAGAAGTGCGTATGTCTTTTGTCAATGAATGGGATTTCTTTTCGAAGCGACTACACTTCTACTTCTGGTTACTCCACGTAAGGGAATGGTGTAACACAGCGAGGGCGTCGGGCAGAAAGTAGGAGAAAAATGACGAATGTGAGCTGAAAACAAACGGTCAAGAGTGACTGAGCTTTAGGCCGACTGCGAAGCTTTAATAAAGCCACTTTGCTGCCTGAAAAAATGTACACTCTCTACTTCATAAACAGTGGTGGAAACAAAGTTTGCTTTCCTGCGAAGCAACGTCAAACTAACATTCTTCCTTTCATTGTTTTATCAAATTTCTCCGTGCCAGATTTCAGTTGAACTATTGCACAACACACATTTCAGTTTCGTAGGCCCGTTTAGAGTCTAGTTTCTCTTTAATCTTTCCTGAATTTATTCCCCCCTTTACTATTTTCACTTTCAATCTTGGTTCTCTGTGTCATCCTACCTTCCTTCCATCTTCGCTCTTCCCCTTCTCCTTCCTCGGTCCTTCTTATTTTCTTTTATTTATTCTTTCCTACTTTCCTCCCTTTCTCATTTCCTCTCTTTTCTTTCTTTCCTTCTATTCCGCTTTCTATCTTTCCTCCCTTGTCTTCCTTCCAGACAAACAAGCGTCCTGCGAAGCTGCTTCGTGGCTTCACGTATTTTTTCCACATCGGTTCATAAAAATCTTTNCTTTCTATCTTTCCTCCCTTGTCTTCCTTCCAGACAAACAAGCGTCCTGCGAAGCTGCTTCGTGGCTTCACGTATTTTTTCCACATCGGTTCATAAAAATCTTTACATTTCTCTTTCTCCTAACAGTAAGCACTGATTGGTCATATGAGAAAACTGAATTTACAAATTCAGAGGAAATTCGATGCAATTTGCTACAGGAAACCGAAGCAAAACAATGTGGTGGAAGCAATGATCAAGATGGCAGTGAACAATACGCAACAGAGACAGCAAAAAGCCAACAGCCATCACGACAAGACAACTTTATTCAAAACTTCAGCCGTCCAACTAACAACGTACCATGTCTTTAAAGGGAATAGACATAGCTATATCGACAAGCTGCTATAAATAGGCTGAAGAAACGCCCACAAACCCACTGTTTCCTTCGCCACACAATAAAACAGCAGGCGTCAAAGTTGTTGAATACAATAGATTATATTTTCAACTTGGCCTGGGCCAGCTTTTACAGGGAATCGACATAGTTAAAAGCTGGCCCGGGCCAAGTTAAAAATATAATCTATTGTACTCGACGACTTTGACGCATCCGGTTTCATTGTGTAGGTAAAGAAACAATGGATTTGTGGGCGTTTCTTCAGCCTATTTATAGCGGCTATGAGATTTAGCTATGTCTATTCCCTTTAACTATGTCGATTCCCTTTAAGGAAAGTAGGGCAGTCTTCAACAGTTTTCTGCACTGCTTGTGACTTTAGCAAAGTGGCTAGGCCCATTAAGCATGGGTACCAAATCTTTAAAAAGGATGGTGTAAAATTGAGTGAACTATTTCTTTGGAATGAAAGACTTCAAAGAAACATTAGCTATTTCTCTATAGCTCTACCGTTGGGCTTTTCTGAAATCTTAAATATTTTCAGAATTAGAGTGTTTTTCTTTTTTTTCAAGACTTCAAGAACAATCTTCAGAAAAACTTTAAAGCATCGTAATTTCTAATCTGTTTGACGCAACATGAAACAATTTCGACGAAAACCATAGTTTATGAAGGCCTACAATAAGGTATCAAGCAAAAGTCTGTCACTCATTTGGTTTATGATTTAGACATTTGATACCGTCTTATTTTCAAATGAGTTCAAATGTAAGNTATTTCTTTGGAATGAAAGACTTCAAAGAAACATTAGCTATTTCTCTATAGCTCTACCGTTGGGCTTTTCTGAAATCTTAAATATTTTCAGAATTAGAGTGTTTTTCTTTTTTTTCAAGACTTCAAGAACAATCTTCAGAAAAACTTTAAAGCATCGTAATTTCTAATCTGTTTGACGCAACATGAAACAATTTCGACGAAAACCATAGTTTATGAAGGCCTACAATAAGGTATCAAGCAAAAGTCTGTCACTCATTTGGTTTATGATTTAGACATTTGATACCGTCTTATTTTCAAATGAGTTCAAATGTAAGATACGCTGTGATTTCGAAAAATAGTCAAAATTTCTGGAAAGTCCAACAACGGTAGAATTGTAAATAAGTATCTGAAGTTTCTTTCAAGCCATTCGATTAGAAGAAATAGGTCATTGAATTTTACACCCACCTTTTTACGCCGAGTTAACGATTTGGAACCTATGCTGGCCCATTATGAACATACGCAATAAAGAGCAGGACATTACGTTGACATTTAATCACGTGGCCCATCCATGTGCACCGTCAGAAAATTTTACAGGCTGCTCACCCAAATTCCCTTTCTGCTGGTCACGTTGATTTAAAATGAAATCGACTTGCATGGCTTCAATCTTTAACGAAAACTTCTTGAAACAATAGTAAATTAGAAATTCGCTCTGCTCATCATATAGCCTTCGCAATACGGGGACCGACCTGAAGTTGCCGATGAAAAGGTCAGCAAATGGCCAGAGATGGTTCTCTTACAGAGGTGCAAAACTATGGAATAGCCTGTCAGCCGAATCAAAGCAGGCAACCTCTCTGTATAGTTTTAAGAAAACTATTTAGAAACAGGCACTTTTCTTTCTTTCGTTTTTATTGTAATTTTGACCATTATTGTACATAGATTAAAGATATTGTAAATAAGGTTTTATAGTTTTATTTAATTAATAGCTTTTATTTTGTACCGTTGTACCTTAGATTGTAATTAATGTTTTTATCGGAGGGCCCCTTGACAATCAACTTGTTGAAGGGCAACCCTCCTTAAAAGAATTAAAAATGAAAAAAATGAAAATGAAATGAAAGTAACAACAACGCCTTACCCTTGTTATATTATCTGCAGGTACAAAGTCTGGATCTCCAAGAAGAGCTCTCCTCGCATATCCCCATTTGAAAGATTCGACTATCTTGTGAAACACTTGTGTGGCTTTATCAGAGATGTACAGATCGCTGTTTAATATACCAAAACCTAAGAAAAATAAATAACTTACCTTAGAATAAAGAGGAAATGACAGGTATCGATAAATAAACACAGTGGGCACGGCAAGGAGATAAACCAAAACTAAGCTCGGACATTTTTTCCAGTGGATATGCCCAAATCCGAATATCATGCGATTATAGGGGCAGTTCGAGTTGGACGCATTTTGGAGTGTATTTCTATGGAAAGTACTTAGGCTAAGTACAGACTCGTCAATGGAAATTTTTACAGAGATATGCCCATATTTTCATCTGCCGGGTGTCCCAAAAAAGTGATCCTGTTTGCTGACAAATCACCAAAATACTATTATAAGGACGGTCTTCAAATTTCTTTTTTTAGCAAATAGATCAAACGCCAAATTATTTTCCAGGTATACCGGGTGCGCCAAAATAAACTACGCACGTTTGAAAGGCCACAATAAATCGTATACTGGACCGATTTTGAAGATTCATGACTTAATCTTTAGCAAAAAGCCTGAATTAGATTCTAGAATTTTTGCAAATTTTTCTGCTTCAGTTTTTAGAGCTAGACGCGAGTTTCGTAAAAGTTTCGTTTTGAAAAAACATTGAAAATGGTCAAAAACATCGATCAAATTTTCTAAAGAATCGACTTGAATGGACAAATAGAAAATTGTTCGTTGTGATTTAGGATTTAGAAATCGATCAATTGTATCGATTAATGGTATCGATTGATTAATCGATTTCTAAATCCCAAATCACCATGAACTAGTTTTTTTTGCCCATTCATGTCGATTCTTAAGAAAATTTGATCGACGTTTTTTGATCGTTTTCAGTGGTTTTCAAAACGAAACTTTTACGAAACTCGCGTCTAGCTCTAAAAACTGAAAGCAGAAAAATTTGCAAAAAAATCCTAGAATCTAATTCAGGCCTTTTTGCTAAAGATCAAGTCACGAATCTTCAAAATCGGTCGAGTGTACGATTTATTGAGGTCTGCCAAATGTGCATAGATTATTTTGGCGCACCCGGTACCTGATCTTGTGATTGGTTTTGAGATAAGTAAATGTTGCGCTTTTTAGGACTGCCTAGTTTTGAAGCATACTGCAAAAAGCACGAATGCCTACCAGATTAACATCTTTTTGTGTATTTAAGACTGCGTTTACACAATGCCGGCACATTTTGAAAACGGTGAAAAATGTGACGGTAGCTAAATTTGAGCTAGCGTTCACACGATACCGGCAAAATTTCGAAAACGCCAGAAATTGTGATGGCAATGAACTGTTTGCAAGCTCCACGAGAACGAGGTTGAACTTTCGCGCCAAAACTAATCAGCCTCGTTTCGAAAGCGTTGAAAAATGTTCCGTTTTCATCATTTTGGAGTGTTCACACGATTCCGTTTTCAAAATGTGCCGGTTAGAGTTCCGTTTTCGAAATCTACCGTTTTCAAATCTGCCGTTTTCAAAATGTGCCGCTTTCGTGTGAACGGTAGGCCTATCCGTCACATTTTTCATCGTTTTCAAAATGTGCCGGCATCGTGTGAACGCAGTCTAAGCTTCTAGTTTGGTCATAAATGTCAGAAAGAAACGCAAACTTTCATTGGAGACTTGAAGTATCATGGAAAATCTCAACAAAATGGCTCTAAGGTGAAGATTATCGATGTTGCTCAAAGAGTATAGCTCAGAATAAGACTCTTCAATGCGTTATTTCGCACCCTTTAAGTAATGAAAAGAAATATTTTTTTTATATGTCTCATTAAAAATTTTAAAAGACAAGCTACTTACTACGATATCTACCAATTACTCTGCAAAACATTACAAGGACGATAATGCCACGGGGAGCAATAGACTATGACAACCTCGCAGCAGTTAACATAGACAGAAATAAAAACCACCGGGTGAATCAGAAATATGTACCGCCCACCCGCAAAACCGCACCCCAAGAGCCACCCAACTGATTCGCATAATTTGATAAAAGAAACATTTTACCATCTTTAAATAAATTGGATCATTGACAAAAGAGAACAAAGAGAAAATTTCTATGATAAGTTTGACAATCGAGTCTCAGAAATTTTTCCAACGAGAGTCCTTTTTTTGAGACACCCGGTATCTCCATTGACGTTGCTCTTGAAAAGTAATGTTAATTTCATTAAGTTGCAAAGTTATTTTGTTGATCGCAAATTCCTGAAAATCGTGAACAGCGATCTTGCCTGAGCAACTTTGGAGCTGCAAGAGATAATGTACCAGCCCAAGCGGGCAAGAAGCCCACCAAAGAACATGCTTTTGAGTCCGATTTATCATGCTTGGTGAAACCAAGAGCTGAATAAAACCTTCTCGAACACTACTGGATGGGCTGCCCACCGTAAAAGCCCTATTAAGCCCCCCTCTCCATGAAGCCGCTTTCTAATTGACCCTCCCCTCTGAGCCAGAATTGTGAAGAAGTCCCCTCTATTTTAAGCACCCCTTTTTTTTTTTTTTTTTTTTTTTTTTTATTGAGCAAAATAAGATCGCATGTTAATTTTGATATGGTTTGAGATAAAACTGTTTCGAACTTATGTTTGAACTTATGTCAAAATTGTATATTGAATCCGCAAAATATGGTGTAAAAGAACTAAAAAGCAATCATATATATCTTTGTCATTAGATTTCATAAATAACCTCCCCCCTCTAATAAGCCCCCTCTGGAGTGTCCGAAATTAAATAAGCCCCCGGCCGCTGAAAAGAGCTTTCACGGTAATTAATTTCGTTGGAACCACAACGAAGAAAAAAGTAATGTAAACATGTTTGGCATCCCTAAAGCTTACCTTCCATGATATTGATAGCCATAGCCAGCACAGCTCCACTTCCAGGGGGTGGCATCGTATGCATTTCTAAACCCTTGAAATTTGTTTTAAGTGGGGTTTTGACGCTGACATTATAATTTGCCAAATCTTGCAGTGTGATAATACCCTTTTTTGCCTTTATGTCATCAACGATCTCTTGTGCAAGAGCCCCATGGTAAAATTCTGTAACATTGTTCTTTATTCTCTCAAGTGTATTAGCAAGTTGTGGATTTGTAAGATTGTCACCTTGCTTTTTCAGTTTTCCACCAACGAGCAATATTTCACTGTGAAAAGAAACAGGTAATCGTTGAAGAAATCAGTAGCTTTTCAAAATGAAGTTAATTTCATTTTGGAATCGCTTTTCGAGAGGTGGACAAAAGTCGGAACCTGAGAACGTAGTTTCTACAAATTTTTTCGGTTGAATATTGACAAAAATTTATGAAGAGAATTTTTAAGCTTTTTAAACAATCTCTATGAAATGCGTTGTTGGGTTTTGTTTTGCAAAGCCTCGTTTCTCTGTAAGTACGGGTGATAATGAACTCATATCTACCCAGCAGGTGTATTTCATGTTTACTTAGTGTCGTATAAATGTCATCAAATCTTGCATTCAGAAAATCTTTCAGAAATTTTCTATATTGGGGGTTACTTTCTTGGCCCCACCAGCAAGGGTAAATTTTGTAACAATAGCAGTTTTGGTTTGTTTACATTTTGCACNTTAAACAATCTCTATGAAATGCGTTGTTGGGTTTTGTTTTGCAAAGCCTCGTTTCTCTGTAAGTACGGGTGATAATGAACTCATATCTACCCAGCAGGTGTATTTCATGTTTACTTAGTGTCGTATAAATGTCATCAAATCTTGCATTCAGAAAATCTTTCAGAAATTTTCTATATTGGGGGTTACTTTCTTGGCCCCACCAGCAAGGGTAAATTTTGTAACAATAGCAGTTTTGGTTTGTTTACATTTTGCACCACAGCCAATCAACGAGCTACATTTTTGACCACGTGATCAACAATTTCCCGCGTCGCGATCGTCGCGAGTCGAAGCTGTGAGGAAAACCATAGGAAAACTACCCTCTCGAATTTTGCTCGCCGCGAAAATATACTTTTGAGTAACCTTTAGAAATTTTTAATCTGGGTTGTCAAATAAATTTCCTAACCAGGGCTGCTTGCCCATTGGTCTACTCCACCTGGTTTTTGAAAAATAATTTTTTTTAAACGTCGTCATTCCACGGACCACTTGCTTCCTTCGAGGGGGCTTAGGCCCAGCGCAAGGAAGTTAATATTTGCCTCCAGGAACGACAACACGGCACTCACAACAGCCGAAAATCAATTCCAGACTGGAAATCAATGTTCCAATACCTTCAACTTTGATTTACACCAACTGAAGTGTTGCAGCAACTTATCCTACTTGACCACCAATTGGCCCTGTCAACAAAATTTGCATAACAAGGAAACTTGGCATGTAAGGGTTTCTCTCCTTGGTGTTTTGGGAGGAGTTTTAGTTCGCTATATAGATAAAAATGAAGCCTTTGGTGTTTTTAAATCTTAAGCAAAATTTTGCTGAAATTATTCAGCCATGACGAAGGTTATCAGAAAGGAACAAAAAATTTCCACTGTTGGCTTTTTGGCAGATCCATATGGACTATAACCTTAAGTCCCTTGTTTCCCTGTATTCTTTGATTTATTGATGTCACTTCGGTCAACAGGGACTCATAACATTACCATGAAATCGGACACACTTTAGGCCCTAGCAGAGTGAATCCGTACCAACCAGTTTGCTAGAATGCTTTACAGGGTGTCCCAAAAACATGTGCGCCGTATGAGCAGCTACTGTGAAGGAGCCATGAATCAAATTTTCTTTCTGAAACTTCAACTGAGAGTTTTGTACCAAGTTTTAGCAAATCTGAAAAGCAATTACTAATTGCTGATTTATGTAGCAAGATAGTCAAATTACTGGTAGTCTCAAAACCAGAGGACTTTATCTCAGTACTTAATCTTATAACTTGAATTTTAGTTCCAAATGGACCTTGAATTACATTTTTACGAGGAAACACATTTGGGAGTAATGTATGACCAACTAGCTCAAGAATGTTTACTAGGAAGCCTTTGGAAAGTAATATTGTTGGTTTAAATGGATTTTATGACTTTGGAAAAGCAAAATAATTGATGGACGCAATACCATGGCCTGCAGCACTTTTGCTGCAAATAACAATTTCTAGTAACCCTAAATATGTTTTTCTTCTCAGTTTTCACAAAATATACTCTATTGCTACCTGATTCACTCATGAAAAGCTAAAAAAAACTGGGCTGGGTTCACTTTTTCACCCAGTTTCTTCGATTTCAACATTGATGGAGAATATCAAATCTTCTGGTTTTGAGGCAACCAGTATTCTTGACTTTCTTGCTTTATAAATCAGCAACTACCTATCAGATGTACGCAAACAAGGTCTCCAAATCCAAGTTAGAATATCTTCTATTGAAAAATCTTAAGCATGTAGTAAAATCGGAATTATGGCTGTTCCGCTGCAGCCATTCAAACAAAGCACATATCTTTTGGGACACCCTGTAGAATTTAGTTTTGAACCGATCAGGAGGCGCTTGTTAGGCCGCCGTTGTTGATTTTGCAAGCTAAATTGGGTGAAGTAGCAAAGACTTTTCGTAGTTGCGATCAATTCATTTTTTCTTTATAAAACTTGAAAGGTACACATTTTGCAAATACTAGGTCGGGGAAATATCTTTTTTTTGTATGAAAAGATTGTTTTCCAATATTCAAGCTTTTTAAAACAGACTCCATACCTCGTACAACAAATGAAAAGATTCTAATTAAAGCAAGAAGTGAAAGAAAGCTAACAACAAGAATAAAAAACAAAAGTTAGAATTCCTTGGGCATTGCACGAGAAAAGGCAGAACAGAAAAGCCAACACTTCAAGGAAAGATAGAAGGGGAACAGCGAGAGGGAGACTGAGGATTATAAATTTCTCAAGAGAAACTGCAGAATGGAGCGGGAAATCGACATTAAAATTCATAAAAAATACGGAAAAATGAGAGAATTGGCATAAACTGGTCGCCGATGTCATGCGGTAAGGCATTAGAAGAAGAAGAAAGCAGACATTGAAGTACTTTTGTGGTAGGAAGTTGGTGAAGGAAAACTCCCGTAAACATAGCTATTAAAAAGCAATATCCACCTGAGACCAGGGTCAGCTCTTATCTTCGCTTCACTTCGTTTCATAGCACCTTCAACAGGAGGTGGGAGTGGAAAGCCATATCTTGCTAGCTTGATTGAAGGTTCTACCAAAGCAGCCCATGGTAGTTTTCCGTACTTCTTCCAGATCTTGTGGAAACCACTAACTTCGCCAGGTACCGCAATTGCCATTCCACCTAAAAGTCAAGAAAAAAAATTATAGACATTTTTAATCACCTAACCATTCAACTGATGACATGGTGATTCTTGGCCTCCTTTTTGCACCCACAGGCAATACCAAAAGAAAGACTTTGGAGAAGCGAATAGTTTTCGAACTCGAAACTCTCTTCCCTGAGGACTAACATGCAATCTAATTATTTACAATGACATTATTCTGACCTACCCCTTCTCTTCCTTTCCTGTTCTTTTTGCTAAGCTCATTACCTATCATTTAATTATTTCGTTAAAGTCAAATTAATTCCCTTAAATTTGATTTTAATCGTTCGAATGTATTCTTCTTTTATCCTACGTTTTACCAATTTTACGTCACTTGATAATGGGTTTAAGCCCGAAACGTCGTACACAACAAAACACTGTTCGAAGCAAAATTATTCATAATTTTTTCATTTTGCGTGAGATATTGTGCAACACGCATACAAAAAGATTGTTTATGCAAGAGAAATTATGGTATGATGGACAAGTTTTGGTTATATTAGAAAAAATCATTCACCAAAATTGAGAAAAAAACCAAACACTCTAAAAACAGCGGCCTTTTCATTAGACTAAATTGCATGTCGTAGTTACGATTTTTGCCTGAAATGATATCGCTACAACAACAAAAACAATTAAATTGAATGAAATGAACGTAACTTGGGGGTCCTTATGGAGTGAGGCTACCTTTTCATATGGAGGCTATCAAACAAAACTTGATTAATTCAAATCCATGCAGCACTTAGACGTGCTCCAAGTCTATTTCATCAACTGTAATAAGTCTATCTGAAAGTATACAAAGTATAAAGTATAGATATAAAGTATTTCGCTTTTCACTTTTCCCTTCGATTTTTTTTGATGAAATTTTTTTTGACGAAATAGACTTGGGGCTAGTCTATCCAGCACTCAAAAGACTACAATTTTTCAGACGCCTCAATTTTTTGGCGCATCCGATATGATTCTAAATACTAAATTTGACAACGTTTGCAATTCTATGCAAAGTTAACACTCGAGGTCGAGTCCTCCTGCTTGTAGGAAATGCAACTCACGTTTCTTCACCCCACTTTATTTGTTATTTTGTATAAATTACCATTTTCGCTGATGATGAACCAGGTAGGTTCTGTTCGTAAAGTTTGAAAAACATGTTTACTGCTTGCTAATTTATCAAATTTTTCTAACCGTTTATGTATATCATTCCATTTCTCTTTTCTATTCTACCGGGTAAGTCAGAAATAAGGATCCCCGCTTGGAAGGCCACTGCTCCATGAATATCAAAGCAATAATATTGAAAAATGTCTTTTTTTATTGCCAATATGTTCAATTAGGTTCAGTAATTTACCCGGCCTTAATCGGCCATTCCATCTCGTGGATATGGGTGATTTTCTGCAGAAAGCCCCTTCAAAAACCTGCAAAAACGAATGAAAACAATGAGCACATTTTCCTTCCTAAAATTGATGACACTCACATAAATTCATGTATTTCGTCCTCTTGGGAGAATGGAATCCCCCTGAATAGGTCATCGATACCAGGAGGGGGGGGGACCNCATTCCATCTTGTGGATATGGGGGATTTTCTGAAGAAAGCCCCTTCAAAACCTGCAAAAAAGAAAGAAAACAATGAGGCACATTTTCCTTCCTAAAATTGATGACACTCACATAAATTCATGTATTTCGTCCTCTTGGGAGAATGGAATCCCCCTGAATAGGTCATCGATACCAGGAGGGGGGGGGACCTTTTCATCCTCCCAAGAGGATAGCACGTGCTTAAGTGTTCACAAGTCATTGCTGTAAGGCCATTGTAAGGCAGAAATGTAAGGAAAATCTGATCATGATTTTGGGCACGTTTTGAAGGTTTTTTGAAGAGGCTTTCTGGAGAGAATCCCTCATAATTTCAGAATGGAGTGGCCGATTTCAGTCAGGTAAATTTTATAGTAGATTTGACCATTTCTACCATTAAATTATATATTTGCCGATATCATTGTCTTGATATCCAGGGAGCCGTGACCTTTAAAACGGGGATTCTTTTTTCTGACTCACCCGGTATTATGTTCAGTTATTTAGGCACAGTAGCTCCATCAGTATATCAGAACTGCTTTTCAGGGAGCCGTGGCAAAACCACTACAAAAAATACTACATAATAGTAACAGAATAAGCATTGTTTTGATTGTTTGTTATTGCATCTTTTCGTAAAGGTAGCAAGGGAGTGTGCCTGTTTAACATCAATTTGAAGGCGATTCCAAAGCTTATGTCCACTAAAAGATATGGTCCTTTGCCCATTGTTAGTTTTCTGTAAGGCTAGCGAAAGATCAGTTGCAGTATTTCTCGGGTCTTCTGACATTTCAAGCGGATTTTTTTAACAAACAAGTTGGAAAGGTATCTACTGGAATGTCTTAACTGTTTACGTCTCCTGAATTGTCAACTTATTTATTCACAACAACAAAAAATGTCGATCAGTGGTGGGGCCGGACAAAAATAGTGCAGGGTTAAAATCAAAAAAATTTCATACTGGGGATAAAAAGGTATTCTCAACTATTTTTATCCCATTTTTCAACTACAATTTTAGCAAAAGTTTTAAAATTGAGGGGGGGGGCATTGGCCCCCTGATATCCACCCCTGGCCGTGCCACTGATGTTGACAAATTAAATCAAATGACTGCCGTCGCTTGCTTCATTCCCCGATTCATAACCAAACTGCTCTTTCCATCCAATTGCAGCATAGGGCTCAAATCTTTCAAATCTTTAAAAAGGGTGATGTAAAATTCTATGGCATGTTTCTTTGAATTGAATGGCTTGAAAGGAATTTATGGCACTTTGCTGTAGATCTGCCGTGGGAATTTTCCGATATCTTGACTTTGTTCAAAATGGTGGCAATTTGATAATTTTTGACAAAACTGATGGCAAAAAAGTTTTAAAAACTTAAAATCGTCATAAATCCTAAACCAATAGCGGAAAATGATGTAACCTGCAAGAAACCCATAGTTTATGAAGGTCTACAATACGGTGGCAAGCAGAAATCTGTAGCTTTTCTGGTTTAGGTTTTAGAAATTTGATGATGTCATGGTCATACCCTCAAATTTTATAAATGCCGCCATTTTGAAACTAATCAAGATATCAATAAATTTTCACGGCGGATGGACAGCAAAAAACCCTAAGTTCCTTCCCAGTCATTTAATTAAACAAAAACTGCAATAGAATTTTACATCGACCTTTTAAAAGATTTGAGCCCTATGTTCCGACATGGCCACTATTCTAGTGACTTGTGACTATGGTTCCAAATTGTCCAATTTAAAGTCAACACTTACCAATGGTCGAAGAAACGTTATTAGGGACAAACATCTTCTCACTTGCACCACCCGGGGCAGTCTCTCTAAAATCGTATACTTCAGATGTCTTTGTTTTTCTGTTGTAGTAGACTAAAAATCCTCCTCCGCCGATTCCAGTTGAGTGTAAATTTACTACGCCAGTGCAAAATGCTGAAGCCACCGCAGCGTCCATCGCCGAGCCATTCTTTTTCAAGATATCCCTGCCAACCTGAAAACAAGAACGTTCTATTCAATTCTCATTGCTTAATTTTGCCACCCTTCAACACATGCAGCATAGCTAAAATTTCCAGAAAAATTCTTGAAGAAACCCTTTTTGGCATTCTTAGATGCCAAACAAAAGAGATCGGCCAAAAAATGTAGGATGTATGCAGTAAGTCTAGCCACGACTCCCCGTTAAAATAACTTCCTCACAGCTATAGACGGTATATCAAGAAAGGCTACCGGTCGAAAAATATAAATTTCTCTGGAACGAAAGGGCTGATATAAAGGAGGTAGTGTGGAAGCTGGACTCGTGTGCTTCCATTCGATGTATAGAATTTGCAAATGGTTTGCAAGCGAGAAAATTAGGCATATGTCAAAATCACATAGTATTTCTTTGCAAAAGTTTTCTGATTGTATCTTTTGATGTAAGTCGGACAGTTGTCCTTGTATTACACCAATCTGTTGCATTGGTTCAGTCACCAGGGCGTTAGGCAGCAAGCAGTACTATGGTTATGCATTATTATTGTTATTATTATTATTATTGGCTGACGAAGATTTTTAATCGAAACGTTCCAAGATTCCAACAGTTGTGTTATTATTATTATTATTATTATTATTATTATTATTATTATTATTTTAATTATTATCGTCATATCGCATACTGTCTAAATGTCAGTAGAGTTCTTTTTCTTGAGGTTCGGTGACAACAAGTCTCCTCAAATCTCAAGAACTTTCCTGAGGATCCTTGATTATTGTTATTATTATTATTATTATTATTAAATATCTATTTAAAGTAGGCTAGAAAATGAATGGCTAAATTACAGCTAATTAAGTCCTACTATTTACAATATACATAATTTACAACAAAACTATTAATATATATATATTACAGGACAAATCAGAGTCAAAATCTATCATGTTAGAAACCCAACTTTCAGTATATATTCTTTGAAAAGCCTACACTTGCATTTTCCACCATTGCAGCATCTAATTTGTTTTTGAAGATAGGAAGGCTGTTTGATTGTTTTATTTCTTGCGGTAAATGCTGCCACAGTTTATTTCCAAGGTAAGCAATGGACTCAAATCAAAACTTTTGGCAGTTGAGCGGCATCACCATGCCTTAGGCAGTACCTAATATTATGTTGCATGAAAATATCCTTCATGAATGGTGGATTCAGACCACATTTTGTTTTATAAATTTCAGTCATGAGCAACTGTAGGTTTCTTACATGGATTGGCACCGATTTAGATTGCTCCAAGAGAAAACCAAAATCATTCTCGTAATCTTTGTATGCAATGCGCATTGCCCTGAATAATGCCACTCCATGCTTCGATTTTACGATTTCTTCCTAAACAACATTATGCATCTAAAGTTGTTTGACAGAGTTTTCGTCGTTAAAAATCTTAACAAGAAAAGTGTCACTTTGGTCAAAAATAATTAAATCCCTTATGAATGTTTACACTGGAAGCTTCCTGTTTTCATTCCAGATTCACAACAAATTCAAAGATTTGCTGTATTAGTTTCCTCCTGCCTACAAGCATACAATTACAAAAACGTCTAAAAGAGACAATACCTGATTTCAACATAAGCTTACTTTCTTCCTCCTTACGTATTCCCTAGAGACCAGTTTTGCACAAACTAGATATCAAGAGAAAGCAACAGAAGTTGGGTTTTCAGAAATCACAAACAGATGTTTCCTTCGGGAGAGATTAAAATTTTTCGACAGATAGCCTTTTTCATACACCCTGTAGAAAGAAAAAACAAACCTTGGAGCAAATTTCAGAATCTGTTGCAACTGCAGCTTTTGCATACTTGGCTGCCGGGAAAGGCTTATAACTGATTTTGACGGCTCCAGAAGTTTCATCCTTTTTCTTCTTAGAAAGAACGACGCCAACAGAAACTGCTATTACTATTATTACTACCACAAACACTGCAGCTATGATTGCTATGTGTGACTTCTTCATCCCTAAAATTAACAAAAATCTAACTTCAACATGAAAGATATATTAAGCCTGGTTTCCATATAATCGCAAGGAGTCGCAATGAGTCGCAAGGAGTCGCAATGAGTCGCAGCGAGTCGCAAGGAGTTGCAATTTTTGTGACTCGAAAAAGTGGTTTCCATATAATCGCAAGGAGTCGCAGTGAGTCGCAAGGAGTTGCAATTTTTGTGACCTGAACTAAATGCAAATTGGCGCCAAACTTGACTTGAAAACTTCCAAGCAAAATCTAATAAATTTGTTGTAAAGGCAATCAAATTTATAGACTTCACTTAAGAATAAGACGGTTTCTTCGTTGAAAAGCGCCATTTTCGTTCATTTTAATGTCATTCATTTTATTATTTAGGCACGGATGCCTCGTCAGTTAATCAGAACTGCTTTTCAGGGGGGCCATGGCCATGGCCATGTGTGGGTGCGTGTGCTGAAGTGAGATTTATCACAGAAACGAGTGTGATCTGATCGCAAAGAGTCGCAAGGAGTCGCAAGGAGTGGCAAAATTTGTGAACAGTGGTTTCCATTAATCGCAACGAATCGCAGCGAGTCGCAATGAGTCGCAGAGATAGAATGTGTTGCAATGAGTCGCAGAGATAGAATGCGCCTATGAGCCCTGCGGATATATGGCGCAATATAAGTGCTTTTATTTTTATTATTATTATCCAAAAGACTTTTTGCAGTATTCAAGACGAAGCCGAGGAATTTCGAAATCATCAATTTTTCTTGTGTTATATGGAAACCAGGCTTTATCGCCTACAGGGTGAGTCAGAAAAACCAGGATTGCTAGACACCGCAGTTATGTTTCAGCATATATGCTACTGTAGAGGGAAAAAGATATCTATTTCTGCGGAGGAGAGATCGACACTTTATTTTCTTTACACTATAGCTCCTCTCCGCAAAAGAACAAAGCTGCGACCCCAGCGCTCGGCGCTAAAAACGCAACTATACCTTCACCTTAAATTTAACCCATAACCCGGGCAGGCACATTTATACCGGGCCGGTTATAGGAGTTACCCCCCCCCCCTCGCTTAAAAGAAACTCATCAGCCTGTGTTTCAAAATGTATTCGCTTTATAAGAAATTGTGCACCCTGATCCAAAAAATGAATTTCTACCATATGGAAATTTTTACTGAAATTTGGTCCATTTTTGGCGAACGGAGTGAGTGTATGTGGGAAAATATACTGATGACTGACATTTTTTATCAAACTGTTTGCTTTAGAAGCTTCGAAATAGATAATAGTCTGTCTCAGAAGAAGTCACGTAAATTGCCTTCAAATGATAACAGTCGCAGTATTGTTTTATTTGCGTTATCAAGGGGGAATTTTGCAGGAATTTTGCGCGGAAAATCTCACATGACATCTAATTTGAGAAAGATTTTAGGTGTGAGTTGGACTTACGACATGATTCCTTGTATTCGTTCAACATTTTCAATCTGATTTTTTATTTTTTCTATGCAATTCAATGAGCGATGCTGAGAATTATGTAACGAGTCTAGGTGTGAGTATGAAATGTTGCTGCAATTTCTCTCCAAAAATTAGAAACGTCACTGTCAAGAAGTTCTCACATGTTGTCAGAAAACTATTTGTTAGAAATAGCTACCAACCGAAATTTTTTCCGGCCAAGTATTTGCACTGAAACCGTTGCCTGGAACGCGTCAAGAACTCCCGTCCGGTGAAACTATGGGATCTGGTTGTTCAAAATAGCATTGCCACTGAACAATACGCTCTATTCAACATAATAATGGATTCAGCATTTTAATTTCAAATTAGCTGTATTGATGAGCCAAAGAGATCCAACCCTTTCCAGGGAATGGGCCATTGTGTACTGCCCGACTTTCCTAAACAATGCTAACCTTTAACTGCGGTGATTGGCTCCGGGAAATCAAATTTCAGGCGAGAGCGATACACCTTCCTGGCGGATGGAAGAAAGAACCGCCAGGAGGAAGATAAATTTAGTCAAGGAAGGAGAAAAAGGAAGAAGCAAAGAAATAGAAAAAATAAATGGTGTGGGAGGGTGGGTGATGAAAACATTTTGAACTTCCTCGTTCCTTCCACTGTGAGCTGAAAGATATGGGTGAACACGAAATGCATGCAACCAGCCCATACGCCCCTTAGATATCCCACAATCCCTAGGGATCCTATGATTGGCTAATATCAACAAATACTTTTGACATCATTAACTCCGGTTAAACAAGTCTAACCCGCATATCACAGTTTTCAAAAAATCTGCAATATGAAAATAGATATGAATAGGAGACAGAAATTCACAAATGCGAAGGAAGGAGTTCTTAGCTGAGCTTCCAGAAGAAAACTTTTTCAACTCAAAGGGAACTTTTCAGCATCAAAAAGCTACATAATAGCAATTCGCAGTTAGCAAGGGCACTCTCGAGAATATTACGCGGGCAGGATTCCCCTGTGCGCCCCCGAGTCCTTCATCTTTGATCTTTTGGCAGAAAAGAACTTTGCTTACTATCAACAATATAGTAAAACCCGCACATAAGAACCTATATCTATTAAGAACCTACAGCCTGAAATAATATATTCTGTACCCAATAAATAAGAACCATTTCAGCTTCTTAATAAAGCGTTTCATTCATTCATTGGCAAATAAATGCAATCTGTTTGCCAATCAACCTCTTTCGTGAACTCCAAAGCATTACTTACAA